>BOPP01000056.1:6875696-6890650 GCA_017312745.1 Gryllus bimaculatus
CCCACCCCTTCCCGCTCTCGGCTCCACGCCGGCTCGTTACCCGGGGCGCCGGGGAGGCTGGGGCGGCCGACCTGCAACGGCGCCCTCGCCTCGGGTCCGCACCCGCTGCCCTGAGCCGCTCGGTCTCCCCCACCCCCGCTGTTCACGCCTTCCCCGTGGCCATGCTTTCCACGCCGGCACATGCATTCCTTGTGTCTCGCGCCGTCGTCTCCGCGCTCTTCCCTCTTCCGAACTGCCATGTTCCGTTATTCTAGTTCCCTCGCACTCTTGGCCTTGTTTAGTTCATTCCCATTTTTCTAGTATTCACCCTTTCAGTTCCAATTCTACCATTCTACGAACCTACCTGTCTTTGCTATATTTGATTTTGTCGCTTCTTTGACGTGCTCGCTGTCTCGTTCTGACCTTTCCACCGCTTCTTGTTTTCTATTGCTGCCATAGACGCTATTCCCGCCTTTCTCCGTCCCGGTTTTCTCTTATCTTGATTTTCCTCCATTTATTTTACACCTTTATTCTCCTCTTTCCCTCACCTCTTTCTCTGTTCTTGTCATTCTTGGTAACTCTATCATGCTTGAAGACTCTGTTTTCCACTTTCCTCTGTGCGTTGTCGATGGCTCTTCTTCCATCTCCATCTTGCTGTCCGTTTCTCGGGCCGCTACCTCTTAGCCTACTCCTTCTCTGTGCCCTATTTATGTGGCACTTAACTCTTCCGATCTTGTTGCACCCTTTAGTTTTTGCTCTAGTTCCGCTAGTTCTCCGCAGTCTCATGTGCGTATCGGCCTCCCTCTGTTTCCTGTCTCTACAACGAAGTCGCCCCCGTCCTCTCATCCCCTTCTGATGCCCAGCCGGCAACATTCCCTGTTCTGCGAGGGCCACTTCCGTCTGCTCCTCTGGCCGGGCCGCCTCGCCGCCCATCCATCCCGCCGCCTTTCTTGGGCGAGGCAGCCTCCTCGCCCACCCCGCTTGTAATGCGTGTTTAACGGAAGCCCTAAGGAGATGAAGGATGTCTGGACGCGCCTCGGCCGACGTCTCAGCCCGGTTAGCCCGGCAGGCGGAAGGCAGCGCGAGAGGGCGAATTAAACGCTGATTCCCTTGACCACCAGCCTCTGGTTGCTCCGGCGAAATGGCAGAAATTGGGTATTTCGGGAACTGTTGAAGGAAGAACACTTTTAAGGCCAAAGTTTAAGAGCTTAAATGTATGTAGTATTATTACTGATCAAAGACTTCAAGTCGACATTTCACAACGACTGACAACTTGCTTTTTAAATAAATAATCAAATTTTCTTGGAGTTCGCTTCTTCTTGCCTAAATATTAATAAGTCAATACAAGCAGACGGGTAAATGAATTTTGTACCCACAATGTCACTTTCACCACATCACCACGTTGCAATATTTCTTGTGCTGCGTTTTGCGGAGAAGTGATTGAAGAGTGTGCGTTGTAATGCCCCGAGGCGTATTAATTCATGGAATAAGGAACATAACCCTTTATCTACACGCATATCACGGGATTCTATAAGTATTACTAAAAAATGTTATTTGTATTATAGTGCCATTCATATTATATATTACATTGTTACTCTCAGTAGCGCCAACTTTTGTGTACTATTTACTATTTTAAAGTCGTAGCTATTTCAAGAGAATTCGGTATAGAAAATCGTTTTGTTTTGATGATAACATGATGTGCAGGAAGGTAAATTATTTTGTTGACCTATTCTAACGATGGACCTCGATTTATTTCCTGTAAAGCATCTTATCTTCATTGCTAGTAACGATCACTACCGATTAACAAAGCATTTCTCCTCCTTCCAATGTGTGGATAGCTTGTAATAATATTGTAAAATCCGGGACGGGTCTGTGAAACTCCTAGAAACTTCAGATAGGCAGCGTCTTGATTGTTAAAATTTGTGTAAGCAAGCCTGGAAAATTTGTAAATGTTTGATCGAATATCGTCACCTCTCTGCAGTATACGAGTATTAATGTTTCACTAATATAAATATTTTTTCAGTTATATTCAATTATTGAATAAAACTGTATATATAAAAATATCGTTTTAGTGAAAATGAGTATCGCCTAGAGAAGTAATTTGTACATGAAAAATGTAACGTATGGCAATACTTCATTTAATTTCAATGTAAAATCTCCGCTTGAGGAGTTCTATTCCTCGTTCTTCTTAATCAGCCGATCTTCATCTCACGCTCGCTCGCTCTCTTCGCTGTGCCACGCTCGCTGCGGCGCGAGGAGGAACTAAATCTGTGCGCCGCCACCGTCGCCATTGTTAGCACCGAGGCCCACTTAAACGGCTGCAGCGCGCCATCTTTTCGACGTCAACACGTCGTGAAATTGCCGCTAATTTGACGGCTTCGATCTGCCCGCGCCGCCGGAGGGAGCATGCGGCGT
This sequence comes from Gryllus bimaculatus, assembly GCA_017312745.1. NCBI lineage: Eukaryota > Metazoa > Arthropoda > Insecta > Orthoptera > Gryllidae > Gryllus > Gryllus bimaculatus. The sequence goes on from BOPP01000056.1 coordinate 6,878,091, forward strand.
CTGGTGCGCAGCTGAAGGCGAAATTAGATCCTTCGAACGGAAGTAGGAAGCGGGGCGAGGGCGGGGGCGTAATGAAGACGGGACTACAATCGCGCAATCGAGCCTCCGCCGGCGTTAAACGGGAAGGCGCCTTCGAAACCGCTCGTTTGGGCGCGCTTGTCAGCCGAAAGGGAGGGCGGGTGGGAAGTGGAGAGATTAGAAGCCATATTTGCTGATGTAAGGATTACTTTACGAGCGTTGTTTCATGTAGAATTTTGCTCATGCAGACGTGTTAAACATATTCCCGTTGTACGCTGTTATGTTGTCTGCTTTCTTTTCTCTTTACGTTGAATTTGTTTTATTTGTATTCAGGCGACTTCCCTAGCGTCCCCATTTGTTAAAAGTTACCAGGTTTCTAAATATGTTTTTTCGGCGTTATTTTTAATATTCTTTTGTGTCAATGACTATTAAAAAATATACTTCATTATTTACCCAGAATGTGATTTACCATCAGAATAGAAGGTATTTATGTTCGCAGTGAAAAGAACAATTTACGTCAGCAATCCAAAAAATTGTAATGTCTTTTGTTGTTTTAATCTCCTTGTAGATTTTATTTTGATTGAAATATAATATATTAACCCCTAAAGGCATGATAAACAGGACGGAGAAACTTCAAAACGATTTTTAAATTAAATGTTTTATTATGAATTACGTATCTTAAGAAACACTGACAGAAATATTTATAGAAAATCATTTTGTCTAATACTTGTGTTTGCAGATCCTATTTTCTACATTAAGACTCTTATTGCTAAAATACATAAATTGGTAAAGTTATTTTCTCGCTTGTATAAAAACATCTAGAAAAATCCACTTTGGTCAGGTTCTGGCAATTTTGAATGGAACGTTGAAAAAGTTCTCTCTCTTTGTCCCACACTTTTGTCTTCCCTGAACAAGATATAAAAGTCCATTATCTTCGCGTTCTCTAGTGAGAACGTCGAAACCCCTACAAGCAGAAAGAATTTAACGAAGTAATCAGGTATTGTTTCAGTGCACTGCAAGATTACTATAAATTGGATACCAGTCGTCTGTGGTCATTGTGTCGTTTCTGTGGATTAAACGTAATGACTTTCTGGATTTGCGAAAGTATATTCCTTTCTCTGTGAAACAAAGTGGTTAAAAAGATAATGGACAGTATTTTCTACAATTCAGTTACTGTACGCTCTGTAATGACCTCATATTAGAAAAGTAGAGTACAATTTGAAATCTTTCATAACAATTTAAATTTATTGAGTTCGTTTGATAGAAATATATAACTTCTTGTTATAAGTGTTAATTTACAAAAGTTTTCTGTTACTTATCGTTTTATATTCATATTTAAGTAAGGTTTAAAACAATAGTGTTTGTGTATGATAGATACAAAAGAAAATTATTTTATTTTTGTATATAAGTAAAATGGCATACACAATTAAAAGTGTCTATAGCAGAATTGAAGACAAGTTAGCTTTTAAACAAGGGTCCGTGAACATAGGTTTTAGCGATTTTTTTGTAACAGAAATATTTTTTAAAATAGGATTTACTGTAATCTTCTCCCAGCAAACGGAGGAAGATGTGGACGATGTTTTGTGAAGTTTACTCATTCTTTCTATCGTCATTCAAACAAAATTCATGTTTCTGTTCTCATGTTTTCTTGAAGAGGAAATTTCGAATGCTTTCCGTAGATAGGTTACAATGCGAGGAAACAGTGAACAAATGAAACAAATCCTCGTTCGTCCTATCAATAGTATGAATTAAAAAAAAAGAGAAAATTGTGTATTGTGGCCCTCTCCATCACTACTCCCACATCCCCATCCATATTCACTTCTCCATCCGCCATCTCAGCGTGTTTTCCACCTAGTCCATAAGCAGTCACCCTCACAGTCACCACCAGCACTACTGCCACCGCCACCGCCACCGACATCACCATCACCATTACCATCGCCAACTGTCTCCACCGCCACAGCCATTACCCTCGTCACCGTCAACGACACCGTCACCGCCATCGCCGTCGCCATCGCCATCTCGCCCGCCGTCGCCGTCTCCACTGCCTCCGCCATCGCCGCCGCTGCCGGCCACCGCGGTCGCCGCCACCGGCGTCGCAGCCTCCTCCAGGAAGGCCGGCAGCCCCGTCCCGTCTCACCCTGTACGGCCGTCGTTCTCCGCCGCCGCCTGCGTCCGCGTCCCCGTTCAGCTCGCTTCCTGTCTCTGCCGCCGCCGCCGCCACAGGCCTCGCTCTCGCAACGGCGACTGTCGCTTTTGGCGACCGACTCTACTGTTAGGTGTCTCGCGCACTCGCACCTGCCAACGACGTGGTAAACTGTCTCCTCGTGGTGAAGATCACTCCTGAAAATTCTCCGGGGAATTTGTGGGGGAACAAAGCAGATGCGCTGCAAGTTTCGAGGCTCTCAATGATTTGGGTTTTGTCTCTCCCTCATTTTGTCATTGCATCATCAAATTTCTTTCGTAATATCACCATATCTGACGTACTTTGGTTAGGTAGTATTATAGTAAAACCAAGTATCGTGATCTAAATTACATTATTGATAAAATAATTTGAAATGCAATTTGTGTGATATGTAATTTATTAAGATCAATTCACAAATAATAAAGTTATTTGTGAATTATTAAAATTATTCTTGGATTTATCTATCAACAGTGTTGAGCACGCCTATGCTCATTTCTCAAAGTTAACTATGATAATTGATAAATAGAGCGCTTGCACACCAAAGCACTGTCATCAAATCACGCCACCATCAAAGGTAAGATAATCGAAACTCAACTTCAAAACATACAATTGTAAAAAGAAAATAGAAGAGGTTTCTTAGCTCGGCGCATTTGTCGTTTAAAACAATAAAGTATTGCGCGTCCAGAAAAAAAGGGGAAAAGCTGGATTTTCGAAGCGGTCAAATCGAGGCGGTTGCTTTCGCTTCGGTCTCATCGCAGCAGCCGCCGTCTCAGTTGCCCCGGCCAATAGCCTCGCGTCCGTCCTTCCGGGAATGCCACGGCGGCGGCGGCGGCGGCGGCGGCGACGGCCCCGGAGCCTGCGAGCGGCCGCCACCGCGAGCGGTGCCAATGGTCGCATGACGAGCCATACGGGTACGAGAACGAGTAGCGAGAATCGAACGTGGAGGCATTTCTCGTAGGGTCTGTTATTCGCTCCGGAAATATGAATCTGCTCTAGCATTCATTGAACTTCTCATTTGCTCTGTAGTTTACAGTGGCTAAGCGTGGTGTTAACGTTTGAGAAAACGGATTTGGAAGATTTTGGAAACACACACTCACACATAGTGATTTTTAAAAATATTGGGGATTATGAAGATAAAAAAAGAAGGCCAGAACAATCATCAAACCTATTACCACTAACTGCAATGCCAGTACCAATTTTATGACACATGTAATAATCATTTTCTCGAATCAAGGTTCATTTCTTTTTACTTGAATAAGTTTACTTGAATAAGTTCTTTTCAATTTGCTACCCAGGACAACCCTCTACAGAAGATATATAAACATTAGACCAGTATTCATCGTACGCCCAGTCAACATCAGACACACGTTTAATGAATTCAGTCGTGTTCTAATTACGGGGAAGGTGCTAAATTATCCTATATGTTTATAATTTTTAAGCTAACGAGGCCAGCTTGAGCTTTGCACACTTGTGTTTTCTACCCCGACGCTATCCAGGCCTTTGTGCCCATCAGCCACTTACGCGGTCTGGGCTCCACCGAATCTTATCGATACGAACAGGAAAAAATATTTTGGCTCAGTCGCGTAAGAGGTAATTAAGCTAAAATATTTCAATTAAATTTTCTGTTTTGAATCTCAAGAGACATTTCTCATCTTTTGCAATACTTTTTGGATACGTGAGCTTACTCTACTTGCACTGCGCGTCGCTCCTGCTAATTTATTTATTATCTATCTATTATTTATTCCTTTCTCACTTTCATGCATTCTTTCAAACACTTTCCGTTGTTCAGACCCTTCCTTATGACATTTTTCTTTTGAAAGAATGGTAGTAAAGTTTGTCATGGACCTAGAGCAAAAGCATTCTACATTTATTTGAACAGAAAACGTGGTCGACCTACAATGGCGTGGGGGGATCGAAAGCCACTTGACCAAATATGACTGATTATTACACTGAACACTGTTATTTTTTAGTCCGAAAAATTTGACCTTAATCTATCCGTAATCTGTTAATTGTCTATGGCCATTAGGATGTTGAATGACTATAGGATGTTGGTGCCCATAATTTTATGCAATTAATGATATTTTTAAACAACATATGTAATTTATGGCTCGAAAGAGAAAATACTAACATCTCAAATTAACATCTCATCATTTGCTGAATGAAGTACTGGAGATGAACATCATCGCCAAAATAATCTACAGAGCACTTTTGTGACAGCCATTTGTGAAGACAAAGTCTAAATGAGAAAAAAAAGTCGTTATATTACACTTAAAAAAGAGGTTGTTCGGTGTAATAATTAAGTAAACAAGTGTTTTAATGTACTTATGGTGCTTCACACATCAGATAATTGAACTTCTTGACTGCTCTTTTTCTTAATAAAAATTGAAGTTTAAATGAGAGTACGAGAGTTCATTATTTTAGACTGAATCTACGAGTATAACCCAGTACCTAGAGGTCCACAAATTTTAGAATCTTATTATTGGTTAACATTGCGACATAATTCATTATATCGACTTTCCAAACATATTTCTGCAAAATCACCACCATCAACACTCGTTTGGGTTCAAAATTCCGAAACATGCAGAACCTGCAAGATCGCAAGACCTCGCGTGCGTTCTATGAAGACGTTGCCCAGACTGTACCTGGCCGTGAGGGAGTATGTGGCGGCGGCGGCGACTCCTCAGAGGAAACCCTCGGAGGGTGAGAGAGGGGGCTAAGAGGGCGGGGCTGAGGCGTGGTGCCCGCAGAGACTGTGGCGGCGGCGGCGGCGGCGGCGCCTAAGGCGGCCTCCAGCGCTCCCGACGGCGCGCACCGTAATTAAATTCCACGCGGTGGCGCGGCGGTCGACTCGCTCGTGACGACGACGACGACGACGACGACGACGATGCGACGAAGGCGCAGGGGTGCGACGACGGAGGTGGAGGCGTGGGTGGAGGCAAAGACGAAAGCGGCGGATCCCTCCCAAAAAAGCCGTTACACGAAACGCACAGGCTCCGCTGAAGAAACGTTTGGAGCTCTGCCGAAAATCTCAGGAATCAAGTTTGAAACTAATTTAGAAATACAAACATCGGTCTAACTTTTGGAATGACTGTTTGCAGCCAGGAAACAGGAAAGGGAATACATTAGGTCACTTGGTTAGAGTACTTGAATGGAGGAATATTTGCTTGATATTCGTGTCCTCCTCCTAGTAACCTATGTTCCACATAACGTGGGTTTTACATGTTAATTAAATTCTTGGTTCAATTTTGATTGGAAGATAAAAGTGATGGCCGTGTTTAGACAGGAGAATGTGTGGAGATAACGAGAGGGGAATGTTGTACTATTGTAGGAAAATTGAGACATGTATATCCTGTAATGCGTTTTTTATGTAACAATGTATTTTTTGTTATTTACTATGCTGTCCAGATGACGTCGTGTCAATGGCGAAGGCGCCGACGTTTCGGTCGCTATTGTGCGACCTTCCTCAGGGCGTAATGCATTACCCGGACAGTCAAGTAAATACTGACTTCGGCCGCGGAAGCCTACGCTCTCGTGTTTTTTGTTATCGATCCTCAACTTGCAAAAGCGGGTTATTAAAATACTCATCGTAGAAGAAGAAGAATTCTTTTAAGTTGACGAAAGGCTCGTCGTTAATGAGGCTTTAAAGAATTGAACCACAGTCCTCGCATTCGTCTACACTTTACGACTCCACAGTAACTCCTCCTACATCTTACACATACAACACTAGTAATGAATTAACGTGGCATGCAAAAGTTTGAATATCAATAATTTTATTTTATTTTTATTGCCAAAATACATTTTGCTGTGAGTGATTGTGTACCACATACCGCAAGGCTGGCAGAAAAGGCTCTTGGAGCCCTCAAATGTAAGTAGGAAATTCTTTGTGGAACAGGAGACGTCTACCGAGTTCAGCTTAGAGCCAGTATAGCTGTGCTCATGTGTAGTTTCTCCGAACAATACTAAGCAAATGCCGAAGCAATACCGAAACAAGCGTTTCACGGACTGCGCGCGATCTTTCTTTCATCTTTTTTGTCCTATCCTCTCCCCTTACACACACATTTACATCCATTATCTACCATACACGTCGCGAGAGCGGAGGGAACTTAGAGCTTGTCCCGGCTGGAACGGGGCCCCGCTGTGGGAGATACGTTGACGAGGAATACCCCGTAAGACATATAGGTCGGCAGCATATCTCACAATCCAGCTTGGGAGGAATACCGCCAACTCTCTCAATGTACCATTCGTCACCCTAAAGGGACTGAAGACCATAGCAGTTAAAGGCTCCGAAAACATTACTCAATCAACAAGGAGACTGGAGGTCAGGGCCTTGCAACTTCCCACCAAAACCGGGGACAAAGCTCGAGGGGGCTACTCTAGGAGACGCTAGTGTCGCCAGGTAAAGCTGCAGGTTAGGCTCGCCAACTTCCACACATAAAAATTGGCTAACTTGTGAGAAATAGGGAAAGTTTCTTTTGAATGTTCAATTATTTATAATATGCATATATAAGAAACCCCCGAAGAAAGCGTGAACATCGGTGCTATCTTTTGTAACATTAAGAGCGTGCTTGCGATCCGCGAACTCACGCAGCAGCCACGCACGTTTTAAGTATCGTTGGCAGCAATTCGTGTTTTTGTTCCTGCTTAGTGCTGCAGCAGAGCACGCCACCACGTTATAAGGGAGTTGAAAGGCCCTGCAGGGGCCCGGTGAGCGCCTGCGATGGAGGACGTGGCGTCGAGGCGCGTAGCACGGCGCCGCGATGCCAATTAGGCGCTGTTCGCACGGCAATCGCTCTAACTCCCCCCCCTCTCCCATTTGGGAGTGGCGCAATCCTCGCTGACTCGAAGGGCCTCCAATCGCCTCCGCACGAATCCCTTGCTGCGATGTGGGCATTCGCGCCTTGCTTCTGCTGCACTGTCTGTGGGGCGACTCGCTAATGACGGGTTAGACATACGAGTAAACCGTATCTCAGAAAATATGTAAGTAAATATCCTTCATGGATAAATAGGTTATATTTGTGCGAGCTGATCACGGAACTGATGAGACGCTATCGGAGTGTGTTGGACAATTGAGTTGTCCTGTGGTTTCCGTAAGTAATTTAGGTATTCATTGAATGGATTTTTTTAGATGTTGAAGAAAAGTTGAGACGTCTTAATTCTATATAAGCCATTCGGTAAATTTAAAGTCAGGCGAAAACTCCTAATTCGAGCACTTTGTGCTCCCTATCGCTCTAAGTCTTATTCATACACCAAAAGTAAGAGTGACCGAACCCATTCTCAGTCCCATAACAGCAGAAGGGATTGCAGAAATAGATTAAATGAATGCAGAACGATGTATTATATTTTCCGTCCGTATTACCTCCATGTACAGAAATAAACGTGCCTTGCGCTAGATTCGAAACAGTGAAACTTGGATACGTATCCTACATCACCTCAGTCAGCTTAATATCGCAGGCGCGAAACAAGACTTTATTGGTATCAGGAAAAGATCGTGCTATCTACGTAAGTCAAATTGTTGTTTATTTGATATTACCTGCATGTGAAGAAAAAAACGGCGATAACGGATCATTTCGACAGATTCAAATACGCAACCGTTGGCCTCGCGTAGCGTGGCTTGCGCCTCCCCCTATCGCTATCCGGCATTTTAATATCACAAACGCGAAATTCGATATTACCGTTGGCACAGGTATCATACAGTTTTATAGGCAGCGTAATGCCTCGACGCGAAATAAGACATCGGCAGCAGGAAAATATCGTAACCACGTAACAGTCATATGGTTTTTTTTTTATTCGACATCGCCTTCATATGTGAAGGAAATAGCTATGATAAACGTGTCTTTTGCCATATTCAAACCTGCAATCGTCGGCTCCACGGACCGCGACTGTCGTCTCCTCCGGTGCGCTATCCGGCGTTTTAATATCACCGGCGCGAAATTGGAGGTTACCGGTGGCACGAAGAGGCCATTTCCTCGCGGTCGTCGCAGCGTGACTCTGCCGAGCGACCGGAGGCCTTCGCGACGCGACAGGCGAACGAACAAAGCGCGGAAGGTGCCTCGAGTAACACTCCGCCGAACATCAAACGCTGCAACCCGTAATTCTCCGGCCACTGCTGCTATTACCTCCTCGTCCGCCTCCGCCCCCGCCGTTGGTCGCTGCGCTGCCTCTTGGAGCGGGCGGAGATCGCCGTTGACGGCGGTGGAGTTCCTTTGGTTTGCGGGGTCGCTAACAGCTTGTGCGGTAACGTGACTTCCGAGGCGTTCGTGAAGTGTGGCGATAGTTTGTCGAGTTGAAAGATCGCGAAGAATTCACAATAATGCTGAGTAAATTTCTACGTTTCATGTCAGTTTGTAGAAGAATAGTTCAGGAAGAGCATCAGTTATCAAGTAATTCTTTGATTTACTTGATAACTGACGGCAAACTTTAATAACGTTGGGGCTACTAATTAAAGACGAATTAGATAGTCTTATTTGCAAATTTTAATTTACATCATGTACGAATTATTTTTAACCTCTCTTTTTCAACAACTTCGCCAAAATATTAATTTAGGTCAAATACTCGAATTACATTTTAAGCTGTATTTGAAAATATTTAAGTCGCATTATAGAAACTAGTTTTTTCGTCATCTTCTAAAACAACATTTTGTGATATTATCAGTTTTTTTCTAATACCTCAAATTTAAACATTGTGACTTTCAGTTAATTTCTGAATCTTATGTGGATAGTTCATTTTTCTTCAGAGCAATACCGACACAGCGGAGAGCATACAGGCAACGCTTTACGGTCAACCCTAAAGATTATTGGTAGGTCGCGTGTTCAATCGCGTAAACTACTGGAAATTTGCTTGATTTATTTTACATCATTGAGTTAGTATCATCTCCAGATTCGAATTTGTTTGCCAACTCTTCTGATCAGTAGTTTCTATTGTTGCCCTGATAATTTCCAGGAGAATACTGGAGGTGTACTTGTACACCAAGGACGATCTTGCCTTTTCATTCCATTTCTTTCCCTACCAATTCCGGATCTCTAATATCCATGGTTAGTAAGGTCAAAATTTAGAAAGATACCAGATTTATGTTTCGCTATCGGCCAGTCACGATTTCTCCAAACCAACCAAAAAAGTTCCGGAACATTAATGGTGCCGAGGTGACTTTTACAAGGTCTAAACAAATGCGATATAGAGAAGCACGTCCTTGCATCTGCCGTTCATGAGTTGAGGAGCACAATTGCTCCCCGAGACTAATAATATGACTGTCCTGTGTGCGCGTGGCTTTTCCTTGGGGGACACAACTTAGTCGAGAACGGTCATAATTTCAAAAGCTAGTGAATTTGCGAAGAAATTGGTATTTGTAAGTTTTTGAGGCCGCTGAATTCTAATATCCAAATAAAATTTCGAAAATAGAAATACGGGCTACAAAATGGTGGATCGATGCGTTTAAATATAAATAATAATACAAGTTCTAGAGATTATTAGTTTCGATTATAATAAAATTTCGGAATTCAAAACGGCAAACTTACTCATAAAGGAAGCGGTTATTTGTAGAAATATGGATTCAATGGTGCTCGAGGTCAATTCTGCATTTGCAAGTGCACACTGTTCTGCAGAAAGCCCCTCTATAATTAAAAAATTCTATTGGTTTATTTATTCGTTTTATATCCCAAATTTTGAGAAAATAAGAGGCATCTTCACTTAATAAACAAGGACAATGTTGAGAAGGACGTGTTGGCCATTGGTGATTGTTCCCTAATCAATTACTCTGTTACCCCGGGTGTCTGGTTTTCCCTGGGGAGGATGCAACTCTGCGGCCCACTCGCAGGGGGACACGGTGTCCTGCAGGAAGTCCCACCAGAGACCATAAGTTGAAACGTGTTATATTATTTAATTGGTAATAAAGAGAAAGCTTTGTGAACCAAAGGGGCCAATTAATGAACTAGGACTCAGTTGAGAAAGCACGTGCTTTTGACCCGAGGTCGTGGTTCTCTGACTATTTGCTCTTCAACCCTCTGTGTCTGGCTCTTCCCTAGGGAGGATGCAATTCTGAGGCCAAATTGCAGGGGCACACGCTGACCGCTGGCATCTCCGCCTAAATTTAAGAATTTAGTGTGCTCGTGGAATAATAATAGCTAAATGTCTTCCACTGCTAGGTCCCGTGTTCGAAACCCGACTGACCCATGCGTCATTTGAAGTGGACAAAGGGAATCCTCGTCGATTTTTATTCTAGTTGTCCGCATTTCCGCTGACTTTTATTCTGTCGTTTCTTCGTCGTCATTATCGGTATCTTCTACTCATTGAAGTGTCCCGTCAATGATGAGCTTCAGTGACTAGGCAGCGTTGTCGGTGTCTCTGCAACGACTCTGACCGAAACGTCCTGGATTTGAGGCCTGTCTGCGGCGGAGTTTATACTAAAGGCTACATACGTGATTTTAGTTTAGCCGCTCTTAGGCGAAATCCGGCTGCTTTTCCATGGTCTCTCTGACCAATACTAGGCAAATGTCACCTCAGTCCTCTAACAAAAGGGCCACAGACTACGCGCGATCTTTCTTCCTTGTTCTTACACACACTTACCCTCACATGATGTGCAGTCGTGCACATCCGGTCGGGAGTCTAAAACTTGTCCCGGTTGGGGCTGTGCGCGGCTGGTGGGGAAACCCCCTCAAGACGACTATAGGTTTGCGCAAGATCTCATTATCCAGTTGGGAGGCACACCGCCATCTTTAGCGTTAATATTTACTACATTAACGGTGTAATGACCATAGCAGTTGACGTGCCTGGAAATATCTATCAATTATAAGTTTTGATAATTCTATTAGTGGAAGGCCTCTTAAATTAAATGTACTATTAATAACTAATTACTACAGTTTTCACGCGAAAGGTTTGCATACTAAATTTGCATTTGCAGCACCTAAACAAGAGAGAAGTTAAGTCGCACGTGTCTGTCGGTCAGTGGTGGCAGCTCCCTGTTTAATAACGCTACTGCCCCGCTGGCGTGGCTTTTCCCTCGGGGGAGGGGGAAGGCACAATTGCGCCGCCCACTCGCAAGTGCCCCCTCCCCCCCCCCTTCCGCTCACGGGGCGCCTGCGGGGAACTCCACGTTCAAGCAACAACAGTCCTCGTCTGTCACGTTAATTAGGAAAGTTGGGCATGTGTGAGATGAATAAATTGGGTCTGAACGTGGAATGCGGACAGGGAATTTTAACGATCTCGTACTTTGAAACTATGTTTTAACTAGTTTACTTCGTGTTAGCGTCTTTTTTTTCATTTCACGTAAAACCAGTCGTCCTGACAGATGAGTGGCGCGTGTATGCGGATGGAAATTAGTGTTTGCGCAGATTAAGGGAAGTGACCTTTGAAGCGAGGGATTCTATTCTCTCTAGCGTTGTATGAAACCTGTGTGGTACATTTTACAAGAGATAAAAATATAGATTTTCAACTTGTTTTGGGATAAAGAATAATTATGAACTGGGATATCACTAAAAATGTATGTCTGAATTGTAACTTTTTTATGAAAGTAGTTTATTTTCTTTGTGTATCTGTGAAGTATATAGCGCGCCAGGAAAGCGAAGTTCGCAGTGGTACGTTGCTGGTGAGAGTCCTTGCAATCGAAATGATGTTGGTAGCGCGAAGTGCAGTTTGAAAACGTACATTTTGTACACACCACAATATAAATAGATGCTCGATATGTTGTCCCCTTCACTTGTTCCCCAGTGATGAGGTTGCTACTAACAGAAATGCTATTTGTAGTAGAAGGAGCTGATTTGGCTCGGGGCGGAGCGACTTTCCTCGCGCACTGTATTTGAATAATTTAACTTCATTTTCACTGTGGAAAACACAGAAGGATACAGTGGATATTTATATTTCGTATTGACATTAAATCCCTGTTTGTATGTATTAGTCTTAATCATTCTTTTTCGATGTTGTTTCTGTCTTTTTCCACCTTCACTTCTCGCACTTTTTCCCTGTCACGTTTCTTCGGTTTCCAAGCTCATTTTCATTGACACTACCTATGCGTTTTTATCCGTTCTACTATCTACATTTCTGGATTTCGTTGTCCTTCCTCTTTCGCACATGTGCAGATCGAGTAACCAAGCTGTTGTCAGAGACCTACACAAACCTTCATACTACCTTCCACCTGCGTATTGTATAACTGCACTTAAAACTTAATGCGTTAAGTTTAATATTAGTCTAATATTTTCTTTATTTTGTTTATCTTAACTATGCTAACGTTATCGTCACGTTATCGTACTTTTTCCTCGGCGACCTTTATCTCGGGAACCTGTTTTCAAGCCGCGATCTCTGTTCGCCCCATCGCTTCTCCCGCAGCGGTGTTCCCCGCGTTGCGCCGCCCCCGCCTCGCCGCCCCCGCCTC
>BOPP01000056.1:6894840-7006327 GCA_017312745.1 Gryllus bimaculatus
CCCCCCGTTTCTCTCATCCGCGAGCAATGGCCCGTCCCGACTTCGACCGTTCGCCCCCCCCCCCTCCATTTGTCGCGACGGCCGCGCTCGGTCTGCTGATTGCGCCCCCCCCTCTGCCGCGCTTGCGCGCGTGCGTCCGGCCGCGCGCGCCGCTGGGGCGAGGACGGCCCCGTTCGCGCCGGTAATGTCCCCGCTGACGCGATATAGATTGTCGCGCACGCGCACTCTTGGACCGCGCCCTGGACGCAGGATCTCGTCCGGCCTGGCGGCGACGGGGAAGACGACTGCGTTTGCTTAATTACTTAAGTAGCTTAGCTAGACGCCTCCGGCGGGGCCACTTTTGCGTGTCAATGTTTATTTGTTGCATTAATTGATTGAATAAATTCCGGGCGGTCAACTTCTGAAAGCTCGATTAATCCCGTACGTGACAGTACATGATATTGGTTCGTAGGCGTTCCGGCGGCGCGGAGTCAGCTGTTTCTTGGCTATCCGGGATGTGCCGCGGACTCAGTGTTAATTGGAAAACTAACGTTGCGGCTTTAGATCTTGGTAATACTTTGCTGGGGCCTTCATAACCTATATGACGACAGGTTTTTTTGTCGGAGGTGTGGCTGTGTTCTTTCCTCTCCGCTGGATGGTGAGATCTGTTTTATGACCAACCTGTCGGCTTGCGGCGATGTTTATCCGACTGTAATCTCCCACCGAGAGGCACCGTCCCAGCCAGGAAGGCTCTATGCTCCCGACCGGGGTCTCCCCGGCATGTGTGGGAAGTAAGTGTAAGTTACTGTGTGTGAAGAGAAAAGTTGTCGAGAGTATAGGACGGTAGGAAGAGCGGAAGGACAAGACGCGCGCGTCCCTGGCGTCGTGTGTTAGGGATACTCGCCCCCGGCATTGCCTCGGTATTTGATAGCGAGGGAGAAAACTTGTGTGGGAAAGAGTAGACCTATCAGAAGCAGAGCCGGCCACTTAGTGATTCTCCTTCAGACAGCGAGATGACTTCACTATCAAAGCGTATCTGAGGCTAACAGTCATAAAACGTTTACGTGAAAAAGTGTCGATTGAATTCTTTTCATTGTAAAATTTCGTATTATAATTTAGCCTGTCGAATCTGAATGATTTCAAGCTCGTAAGACTTCAATTGATAAAGCTGAGGAACGAGAGATATAAGGAGATACACACATGTTTTAACTCGTAAGGTGCACTAAAACTCATAAAAAATAATCCCTGTGTTTTTACATATACTTCCCACCAAAGTCCTTGAGGAGAGAATGAGCTTCGAATTTGGCCAGATTGGATTTTTGTTACGATTATGTTACATAATCTGTGTGTTGGTCCGGTGAATCACCCGAAACGGAGGTATAGTTGCTTAAAGCTATAAAAAAGCACTTTGTTAGGAGAAAATGTGATTTCAAGAATTTTCTGATGGATCATGGGGAAATACTTCCTCTTTTTTGATCGGGTAGTATTTATGATTTACACGGCCTAATTTTCTGCCTCCCACCAATCGATATTTCTTTGCTATGTCTTTTTTACTTTTTTTCTCTTTTTACTCACTTAATTAACTCTACACCTTATTTATTTTTCCGCCATCAACAATTTTCACTCTGTCTAAGTGTAACTTTATTTCCGCTCTTTCCCTCTCTTTTTTCCCTTCTCTTTTGTCTTCCTTCTCTGTACTTTGTAGATTGTCAAGTTTCATACCCTTTTGCAGCTGCACTTTGCTTGCGCGATACAAATTCAATTCACGCGTTGGCGAGGGCATTTTATTTTCTACGCACAGTTTCGTCACCCAGCACGTTATCAAAGCAGCAATTTACAACCCTCTTGTCACGCACGATTTTCCAACCGCGCGCTGACGACAAGATTTTAATTACCGAGTTTACAACAACCGCCAAAAACTGCTTGCAGTAGTTTCGTGTGCAATTTATTTATTTTTCTTAAAAACCCTGCACATGAGCGTTTAAGGGCGAACATTGAAAACAGTTCGATCAAAAAAAAACCCATTGCTTAAAATTTTTTTTTCCCACATTTTTTCTTTTTTCCCCCCCTTTCCTGTATTGTCGCGCGCCGCGCTCGTCTGCTGATTGCGCCCCGCCCCCTCTGCGCGCGCGCGCGTGCGTCCGGCCGCGCGCGCCGCTGGGGCGAGACGGCCCCGTCGCGCCGGTAATTGTCCCGCGGACGCGATTGTCGCGCACGCGCTCTTGGACGCGCCCTGGCCGCAGGGATCTCGTCCGCCTGGCGGCGAGGGAAAGCGAGCGTTTGATTAATTACTAAGTAGCTTAGCTAGGCGCCTCCGGCGGGCACTTTCGTGTCAAATGTTTATTTGTTGATTAATTGATTGATAATTCCGGGCGGTCAACTTCTAAGGTCATTACTCCCGTAAGTGAAGTACATGTTTGGGTTCGTAGGCTTCCGCGGCCGGAGTCAATGTATTCTTGGCTATCCGGGATGTGCCGCGACTCAGTTAATTGGACTAACGTTTCGGCTAGAATCTTGTATCTTGCTGTGGCCTTCATAACTATACTGACGAAGTTTTTTTGCTCGGGAGGTGGCTGTGTTCTTCTCTCCGCTGGATGGTGAAATCTGTTACTGACCAACCTGTCGGCTTGCGGGATTTTATCCGACTAGGTATCTCCCACCAGAGAGGCACCGTCCCAGCCAGGAAAAGGCTCTATGCTCCCGACCGGTCTCCCGGCATGTGTGGGAGTAAGTGTAAGTGTGTGTAAGAAAGGGATGAGGATAGGACGAGGAAGGGGAAGGAAAGATCGCGCGCGGTCCCTGGCTCGTTTGTTAGGATACTGCCCCGGCATTCGCCTGGTATTTGTAGGAGAAACCATGGAAAAGTACCTATCAGAGCAACCGGCCACTAGAATTCTCCTTCAGACAGCGAATGAATTCATCAAAGCTATCTAGCTAACAGTCATAAAACGTTACATGAAAAAGTGTCGATTACATTTTTTTTCATTGTAAAATTTCGTTTAATTACTGTCGATCTGATGATTCAAGTCGTAAGAATTCATATAAATGCTGAGAAGAGAATACACACATGTACTCGTAGGTGCACTAAAATCATAAAAATATCTGTGTTTTTACAATACTTCCACCAAAGTCTTGAGAGAATGAGCTTCGAATTTTGCCAATTGATTTGTACGATCATATCTGTGTGTCCCGTGAATCACCGAAAACGGGTAATAGTTGCTTAAAAACACATTTGTTGAGAGAAATGTTTAAGAATTTTCTGAATGGATCAGGGAAATACTTCTCTTTTCGGGTAGTATTTATTATACACGCTAATTTTCTGCTCCACCAATGATATTTCTTTGCTATCTACTTTTTTTCTCTTTTTACTCACTTAATACACTCTACCCACCTATTATTTTTCCCCATTCAAACAATTCACTCTGTCAGTTACTTATTTCCGCTCTTCCCCTCTCTTTCTCCCTTTCTCTTTTTGTCTTCCTTTCTCTGTATTTGTAGTTTTCAGTTTCATACCCCTTTTGACTGCACTTTGCTTCCTCGATACATTCAATTCCGTCGCTTGGCGAGCATTTATTCTACCACAGTTTCGTCACCAGCACGTCTATCAAAGGCAGTCATTTACAACCCTCTTGCTCCACGCACGATTCCAACCGCGCGTGAACCAAATTTAATTCCGAGTTACAACACCGCCAAAACTGCTGCAAGTATTTCGTTGCATTTTTAAAACCTGCAATGAGCGTTTAGCGAAATGAACAGTTGTCAACCATGTCCGCGCACGTTGGAGCTGCTACTGCATGCGGAGAGAGACCACGGGAAGCAGCTGGGCGCAGACAGTTTGCATGAATGTATACACCTAAAGAAATACAGTGCGTGTAAAATGTTAGGAGAGTCGTTACTTTCTGGAGATTTTAAACTACTTTGTATGCTCTTTGTGCTCATTTATCAGGAGATTCTGTTTTTAATAAAATAGTTTTTTTTTTAATTATTTGGTGAATTCGTTTTACAGTTTTCCTACACATCCAGCGACTAAGGGCAAGGAATACATTTTTTTATACTAGTAGTCTGCATCGGCGAAAATACTGCTGAACAAAATGACAAAAATGACAAAATTTTCCAAAGAGTAGCAATCACACAGCTCAAGAACAACTAATAAATTACTCTCGTGTAACACTGCAATAAATTACATATTGTAAAAAAAACCTGTGCAATAATGTAGTATAGTAAATATTCAGCACAACAGTTCATTACTCACCAGTAATATAAAAAAGTGTTTGCTCTATGACGCAGTAGGTAAACTGTAACTATTGAATGGCACGTGGCCTGTTCATTAAAGCTTTGTTGCCCTTTGAGGTCAGTTGTGCCCCAAGCAGTGACACACTGAGTATGAAAAATCGTTTGGAACGCGCATATGAGCAGAGGAGGAGTAACACAATCACGTATTACACAGTTTCAGTCACTATCGGAACTGTTTAATTGGTTTTGCATATTTACCGAGTTCCTATATCTCATCTCTCACATGACTGGAGGGGTTGCTTAGTTTTTCTGTCAATATCTGTGTGCATTGGAAATTAGTAATATACTCATAAATGAATAGATATTCTTCATTCTTTAAACTTTGCTTTCCAAGAAAAATAAATATATTTCTCTGGAAACAAAACATCTATAATATGTATATAGAAGGTTTTGTAGCGCTACACTGATTTAAATGGCTGTGCCTTGTTTCTAACAGCTGAGACGAGCATAATTCACAACAACAAAGCTTTTGAACAAAATTTTACAGAGGCCCTTCTCTCTATGTCGCACAAACATAAATCATGTACGTGATACTTTTCAAAAATAGAACCATAAAGGCTAGTATATAAAAATGTAACCAGGTACCCACAAATAAAGTAGTTCGAACTTCGAATAATTTTTCTCTTCTCCCTAGGCTCTGGTTCTCAGAAAAAAAATTGTTCTTCAACCTCGATACATAAATTACTGTTTAATACGTTTTTTAGCGTTAAACACTGCCCCGGGCCCAAAGACCACAAATCCGTGTGTTTTCCAACACAGAAATTCTGTTTATTTGTTGTTTTTTAAAATTTAATTGAAGGTAGTATCAACATCTAGGTCATTAGTGCCAACTATTGCTTTTTACAGTATGGTAACTGTGAAGATGACAGGATATGGTGATGATAGGGAGGGAGTGGATGAACACAAATATAACCATGCCCGAGACGGGCCTCGAAGCTGCGATCCTTCGGTTCGAGATCGCTACGACACTACTGCCTTAATATCGGCCATCCGGACCGGCAAAAGTCCGTTTTTGTGCAGTTGCATCCGAAAGGTCGTTCAGCGCCCGTCCACCAGGGACCGCGCCCGGCGTCCGGGGCAAATCCACGCAGGCCGAGCGCGAGCGTAATTCCCGGAGGCACCGCCAGGCAGCGCGTTGCTCAACAGGTTACCCCGCGGCGGCGGCAGCGTGCGTGGCGCCCCGGTCCACACCGTCTCGCTCTCTCGCTCGCTCGCGCGCGCGCGGCACGTCCACTTTAATTTATGGAAATAAAGATGAGTGATAACGCAGATTTACGTCGCCTATCCGGCATCCCGCGCGCCGATAGAGCGCCGGCGAAGTAGAGGAAGCCGACGCCATCGCCACTGCCACCACCACCACCACCACCACCACCACCACCACCACCACCGGTATGGACGAGGGCGTGGAGCGATTCGTTTTAAACTGCTTGGGATTTCGCTCTGATATTTCCGATCATTGATCTACAGTTGGGGAAGAGTTGTAGTGAAATCTCGAAAAATTAAATTTGTTATTTATGAACACACATTTATATATCTGAGAAAGGGAATATTAAAAGCATAATTCGTGTGATAGTATATAATTACTAAGTTCCTTTATAATTATAATGCTAAAGAATTGTACAACGTTCCAAAAAAGCACTATCAGAATAACTTTCAGAATTTCTGCCAGACTAAACGAATTCATCTAAATTCGACAAATTTATTTTCAAGTAATACGAGTATAAGGTATTGCAATAATGTTAATAATAATAATAATAACAATAAAGAGGTGAAGAAAAATTATAAAAAGAAGAATGATAAAATTACGCATATAGTGAGGAAAAAATAATAGATATCTACGGACATATTCATACATATTGCATACTGAACGACTAACCGCAAGACTCCAAAAAATGTTTTAAAGCAGGGCTTGTCAAATGCAAGAATTTGAGCCAGGCTGTCCTCGGTGGCCCGTTCAAGTGGTCTGTGTATCATTCGTAGGCACCAGACGCAGTTCACTAGACTAGAGCCAATAGCGCCCGAACACCAGCCCTCCCATGAGGCTGAGTCAAATAGTACTGGTGTCACGCAGATAAGCCCTGGGCTATGGTACACCAAGTGAACCGCCCACTTAAACAACTTCGATTTACGTACTACGCTAATAGAACGTGGAACTTGGGACAGTTTAAAATTTATTCTGCAGACAACCGTTTGACATTGAGGAATAAGATTCAGAAATGTACTATTGGGCGAAACAGAACCGAAAAGAAAAATGAGGGCACTGGAGCCGCCAAATAAAAGTCATGGTTGAATGCCCAATCTTCGATATCATGATCTAAATAAATTGTAGTTTATTTGAAAGATCTCAGAAAAACACAAAGTGCTAAGGACAAAACTTTATATCATAAGAACCAGTTTTCCAGAACTAAGACATTATGTCTGCTATTCGGGCAACTAATATAAACAAACATATTCTGCAGTCAAATTGCACATTCAGCAACTGCTGGAGATAGAATTACAGAGGGCTCATGCCTGTGAAAGTAAAGCTATTCCTTTGTTCTGCTAGTTTGTATTTGTTGTGAAGGGCGAACCACAAGTTATGAAGTGCCTGCTCATCCCACTGAGGTGGACTTGGTGAGAACAACCATCAGACAACAGCAGCGGGGAAGTTTAGAGAAGGATTGATTGATTATACTGTGCTTCCAGTTGTGTTAACTACTGTGGGCGTTAGTCCCGAAAAGGTAGCGCATGTTGTACCGAGGAAGAAGATGGTGGTCCTCCCTCCCTGGAACGTGCGACCCCGGCGCCGACCTACTTCCAAAACGAAGGTTAAGTTGCACACATCAAAATGAAACCACAAAGATGTATGGTTTTAAACAAACCTCGGTGTTGCGACCTTGCAATCCTCCGCCCCCGCCTTCCTCCACCCCCGCCTCCACAGTCGCTCTCGCCGCACATCGCTTTGCGCCCGCCTCTGCCGTCCTCGCTTCCATTGTCGCCCGCCCCCTCGCTGCCCCCGCCGCCCCGCCACCTTTCGGTATGCCCACCCCCCTCGCCATGGGATGCTTCTCGCCGCCTGCTTCCTCGCCACCTAACTTCCGCCTCCCCTTGCTCTCGCCGCCACCATCGCGTAGTTTGTGTCGTGTTCTGTGTGTTTGCCCTTGCGCGAGATTTGGCTCCCTAGGGGTTGTCCCTGCTCATGCACTCCCGTCCTCTCCCCTCCTTCTCGCCACCCCCTCCCGGAACCAATTACCTCTTCTCGGAAAGCAACCGCTCACCCGCCACGCTACTATAACTAAGTACTGTGCTTACAACAGATCTGTTTGCACGCGGCCGCTTGCCCTAATTCGCAAACCAACAAAGATCTAGTGGCACCGAGTTCACTCTCGTTGCTTCATTGCAGAGGAGCCCGTGAAGATTCCTAATGAGTTTATCGCGCTGATTTATACAAAAAGGAGCGGATCTATAAACTTTATTCACAGTTATAGGTATATTTGTAGAGAAAGTTATAGAAAATATTTAAAATTGCAGTTGAATGGGAGGGTATTTGTGACTGAAATAAAGTTAAGCAATGTTTAGATTGCGAAGTTATCTGTAATGTATTCAATATGATATAATATCAAAATGATTATTAATAATCAACAGCAATTAATATTTGACACATGACTCAAAAGTAACAATATAGTTACTGTCACAACAACACACTTTCATTTACTCACGACGAAATACTATGTAGAATGATCCTGATTCTGAATGTCTTGATTCCACGAAACCGATTTTCATTTTTCTCGTTGACTTAATTTCTTTTCTGAAGGAATCACAGATCCCCAAAACGAGGCAATGCAATCACCTATGACTCACATATACTCACGTACGGCATACATTTGCTATTGAAGTTCCAAACATTGCTCAATATTGTGCACACAACTGCTCGGTGTTTTACAACTTTGAATTTCACAGATATCATCTGCCCTTCTCGCACATCTTACTGTTGATAAACCTATTTATTGTGATGTTCCTGTTGTACGTCTCACCAGCGCTCCCAATTAATTGGAGTAAGTGGAGTTACATTCGGCATCAAATCTCCCGAATCCAACAAAATCTCGCGTTTGCAATTTAGAACTTGCATTGGGCCAGTATCCGTGTTTAGTAACCGTGTGGTTGTAGAACCGCTGACAGCAGCTCTTCCTGCATTAGCAAGCGTCCGCCTCTAAGACAGAGAGGAAGAGTGAGGGAGGGAGGGAGGGTTAGGGGAAGACGGAAGGCACTCTACAAACGCCGTGCTCTCTGCCATCTATCCAGCCACCCACCCCAGGGGCCGCCTGCGCAGCGCTCTCGGCTCTTTGTTGATTCGTTCGAAGCGGCTGACAGACGTTCGTGCAAGACGATTCGCCTCCATCGTAGACGAGGAGGAAGGCGGCGGGCGCTGGGAACACTTGACCTGCTCCGACTTGCTAAATGCAAAGATTCCTCTGTCTCTTGACGACAGATATTGCGACTGTGAATTTAATGCCGATTAACTGCGTCATGGTGGATTTTTAAACTAATTATATTGTAAAATACGCAGACAATATTAATCTCATTTATGTTCGAATTACTCTTCTTGAGTATCAGATGAAATAATAAAACGTTTTAAATGATTTAATTCATAACTTTTCCGTGTCAGTGCTAGTGTTTCAAGTTATAAATGGCTCTAAAATTATATTTTGATAATGTCAGGGGAGTCAAAAAGGGAGGGAGAGAGGGAGATTGAGATAAACAGATAGGAAAAATGGAGTAATACTTCCAATACAGATCGAGAAATCATTTAACTTGAAGTAGACATTAAATCTGTTGAGAGGAAAGACTGAAATTCATTTCATTATATATGTACAAGAAAATAGAGCGTAGTGAATTGGTCGTGAGTATCGATTTTTCTTCAGAGAGAGGGATAGAGAGAGATGGGGAGATTAAATAAATTTGTAGATGTCTGTTAAAAGAATCGCCAAACCAAATGAAATAATACAGACAATTAAGTATTATCAGAAATCATGCCATTAAAAAAATCGATACTCACGTCCAATTCACTTCAAATAAAATTGAATAAAATTCGCATTTAATATCATCTTCAGAGTACGAATATAATTCGCAAATTCATGTTTTCCAGGCATATGTGTACATTTCGTTCCAGCCAAGTGTACTTTTCACGTTGATCCATCACTTTCTACTTCTAAAAAAGGCGGTGTATGTGCATTCCAAGCTTTCTCGTAATTCGTCTTCCGTAAAAGGAAGTAAAAGCGCATCTTGCAGCGGGCAATTTCTTTTAAAAAATGGCATCGCCGAGAGCAAGCAGAAAGAATCCGAGAGGAGCTCCGCTTGCCTTACTCTCGCAAGCTCTTATTTAGAATTTATAAGGCGGGGAGTGGGGAGGGGGAGGGAGGGCTGCCTTACGTGTCTCGGGAATGTAGAGCACACAGGGGCCGCGCCTAATACAGCACCGCCTCGCACTCCGTTAGCTCAATAGCGCTAACGGAGCGAAGAGAGGCGCGAAAAAACTTCGCGCAGCGCCCTTCATCCTTCATCCCTCCCCGGCCCCGCCGCCCCCGCTCCGGGGATTCGTTTAAAGTTCGCCCGCGGCGGAGGCGGGGACCGGAGCCCGCCCGGGGAGATGGGTGTTGGTGCGGCTGAGGTCTGGAGCTTCGGCTTCGAGCTGTTGAGGAGCACCGCTACTTGAAGCGACGATGATGCAGTGGCCATTTCCTGCCTGTGAGTGATTATTTCGTGTTTTCGGCCGCGTCAACGGCTATGGCCATTGGCCAGGTAAGTGTGGTGCATATTTTAACAAGGGAGATGGCAGTGATATTCCCCTGCTGGATAGAGAGATCCGTCGCAGACTTACACGTCGGCTTGCAAGGTTTTCCCCAACGAGAATGTCCCACCAGCGGGGACGCCTCAGCAGGTACAAACTAAGCTCCCGAATTGGGTGGAAATGTAGTGCATGTAAATGTGTGTAAGTGGTGAGGATAGGATGAGGAAGAGGAAGGAAAGATCGCGCGAGGCCAGTGGCCCGTTTGTTAAGGTACTACTCCAGCATTCGGTTTGATAGTGGAAACCATGGAAAACTGCCAATCAGAACGGCTAGAATTCTCCTTCAGACAGCTGCTGAATTTGACCTAGCTACATAGCTAGTGTTGTAAATGCTGCCACCGTGAGGACTCCGTCGAACCTCCGGGTGAAGTGACATCAGCTGATGCCCCTAGCCATCCCATCCAATCTCAGGTCTCGAGATTGAGCATGGAACTGTTGAGGAGCACCGCAACTTGATGCAGTGGTCGACTGTGGGGAGATTATCTGCCTGTGATATTACCAGGTGTTACGTTAGAGCAATGCACGCAGGGATCCTAACAATTGTTATGGAAGCGCTCATCAAATTTTTGCAGCCGAGCAGCAGGTGTTTACTTTGTACTGGATTGCAATAAATCTTTCTGAAATTTCTGAAGTCAAACATTTCTTAGTTCGATTAACTATTTCCAAAAGATTTTCTTGTAAAAGAATTCAATACGGTCATGTTGATAATGAAACTATAACAACGAAATCTTGGCAAAATTAAACTGGATGAATTTTTGCTTTTAGTAACAACAAACTATATTACAGAGTAGTACTACATAGCCTGTTTTACTAGTAGTAAAGTGTTAGGGGTCATAAGACCAGGATTAAGGCTCGCAAGTTATCCATAAATCCGTCAGGCAATTTTTACATTCGTATATAACTAAAAGCCTTTTATATTAACAACTACGAAAGATTCGGGGTGTTTTTATAGCGACAGTAATGCTATTATTAAAGGAACGACTGATGGTGTTCTCAGATTTCTCAAACGTAAACTTCAAATATTTTGGCTTTTGGCACACGAAGTGAATGCTGAAATAGAGAGTGAAAAGAACATGATGGTTAAATCTGTTTTGAATGCTATCTCTACATGTGTGTTCGTTGATGGCAGGGAGTGCTCAATACTTACTCGAAACGCTTCTGAGCTGGCACGTCGATGTCTTAAACTTGTGAAAAATTTTCTTTTGTCATGTTAAGAAAACAGCCACATATTTTGCATGAAATAATGACATATTACTCTCTAACATTCTGTAATTGACTTTCTTCGAGAGTTATAAAACGATTATTTTCGGTTGGCTTGGTATAACAACACAACAATGCTTTCAAGCCTAATGTTGGCTGTACATTGAACTTATGCTGAATACAATCTGTTTCGAAAGATATTATATTTCGACGCATATTGTTTATTCTTGTACTGTAGCACTAACATTCGTCAGACGACTTGATGTAAATATTAAAAACACTCTTTCAACTTTCTTCGTTCACTTACCTTAAGATGCTTGTTTCGTTCTGCTGTCCAGAATCTTGTGGCATGTAGTGCCCTCATGAGTAATGAAGCATTGGGACTTCCACTGCAGCCGTCGGTGCAGGGCCCGTGTCCGCTCCTGGGCACGAACTGCAGCGACGCATCTCCATCCTATGGCGCTGTGAATGCCGCGACGGTCGCAAAGGCCCGGCCCCTGCCCGCATTGCTCGTCAGCCAGCCGTTGGCTCCAGCGTTCAACCCGCGTGAGCTACGCTGTCAGAGAGCGACGCGCGTTCACTACAACGGGACAGTGGTGTAGGATGGCGCTAGAGCTGTGATGGCTTCCAATGTGCGAGTGAAAACGAGAAAGTTGGTATCGGCCAATCTCTTCTATCCTTGAGTGTTATGATAAAATGGGAGTTTTGTCCGCACATTGTCGCTTTTCCAGAGTACTGTTGTAACACAAAAACCTGTTTGGTACGGGAGAGCGCGTTGTAATTTCCTCACAAACTCATTTCTAGTATTCGATAATAAGCGATATCGCCTTGCAAGTAACAACATCAAAAAATGTTTGTTTCTAGGGTTTTTATTTATTAATATGAATTTATAAAACTTTTATTTTGTAAACAAAATTATTACATAAAAAAATTACGTTCCCGACCATGAAATAGCGATGAATCTGCTATATAGCGGCAATTCGTATAACGTTAGAGATAGACTTCTTCTAAAAATTGATTTTTTTATCGATGTACCTTATAATCTATTCCCCCTTTTTTAGTATCAAAAGTAATTCGAAAAGCGTCGACATTGTGTACTGGCTTCGATCGCTTAAATTGATGGTCGTAAAGACTGACACCAAAGATTCTACTGTTGCATTTGCAATTGATAAATATTGGTGAGAATTCTCATGGGTTAGACTTTCGCTGCGTATTTGAGTGTTCGAGTCGTTTCGCACATTCCTTTAATTGGAACATAAAGCAATCGCCGCGTAACCGAGACTGTTTTACAATTAAAGTGAAGTGTTGAGTAACTATGCGTTCTCTACGATACTGTCGAAATATCCGAAGAGAGATTCCTAAAGCCCCGTGACAATCGCTTTAGTTGTTCAAATGAACTCGTGCACGTTACAAGATTGTTTATTTAATATCTGTTTAAAGCGTTGGGTTTGCAGTGAATATGTGTAAAATACAAATATGAGGAAATTAACGATCACATTACAACGTGATAATGGCAACTGTGATTTATATTAAATACGTCAACTTTGCGTTGAATTCAGCATTTTAATTCATGAAAAAGCGAAATACCTGCCAATGAGTGCACCAAATGTTACATTTAATCAATAGTGTCACCTAGTGTTTCTTCTCTTCGTGGAAGCTAAACTCGAAGGAGAGCGAACAAGATTGGATGGATCAACTTATATGCTCCCATATAAAATGTATTATGTCTTATTCTTTGAAACTGTATTGCCTCAATCATTGATCTCCTTTTGCGAGGTTTCTGCTATCCACTCGATCTATGTCACGTTTTTAACGATCGTACAAACAGACATTTTTTGTATGTAGTTTGATGTCCTGAATCTTCCTCATAAACACGTTGTACCCAGACCTAGAATAATAATAATAATAATAATAATAATAATAATAATAATAATAATAATAATAATAATAATAATTTTAAAAGAAATTAGTTTGTTCCTCAGAAATGTACAATTCTATTCGCTCACCTTGTTTTTCCATGCATGATTCATAGACCATTCATAGGCAGTTTTCATTCACATATTCAGTTCCCACACATAATGCGTCTCACTTTATTCGCTCTTCGGGATCAACCACCACCACCATTTAAGGGATAGGTAAAGTTAACAGTCCTTCTGTGCACTTACTCACAGACTCCAGAGGGCTCAAGGGGAAAGCGAAGGTAGAACTCCACCTACTCGTCGCCATCGACACAAAGAGGAGGTTGTGTGACGAGCACAACGCGCCGCCCGCCTTTACCTATCCAGATCCTGGTCCTCGCGTGGAAGGTGAGACTGAGACAACCTCAGAGCCACTCTGAATGGAAATCACCAGATAAGAATCCCAAACTATGTCGGGATTCGAACCTGAATCCTTCAGGTCCTTCCTAATCTAATATAGTAACTAAGAGTAAAAAATAAAAAACTACTGAGAATTTGAAATTGTTATTGCGGTTTGTAGAAACTGTTAAAGTAACTGAGGGGACGCAGTTGTTGTGTGTGTTTGTTTGAGTGAACACCAGACAATGAAGCAATTACTACATTAGCCCCATTATATCTTCAACTACGACAATAAAACCACAGATGCAGGAGAAAAAAATAAAGTGTAAACATATTTTCCTTACGGCTAGCTAATGAAAGAATCAGAGTCCTCTCAAACTCACATGTCCAATAATCTCGCAGAACTCTCTTCGGCCTAATTGAAACCCACGATCCGTGCACGTGAGTGCACCGCCACCCGCCGTGCGGCGCTGCAAGCACGGACGCGGGGTTATAGTCTCGCACCCGCCCGCGCCACACGCACCGGAAGGCGCGCGTTCCCACTCAGGCGGACGAATGTGCGAGGATGCTTGGCAGGAAGCGGGGTGTCCATTGGAGCTGTCGCTCACACGGTAAACGCTCCTTGCCCCCGCCCGCCCCTCTCTCTCCCACTCACCCCGAGCACATCGTTCAGCGCGTGGACGCCAATTGCCCCCGCCCCGCCCGCCCGCCCGCCCCGCCCGCCCGCGCGCCGCGCCCAAACATCCTCTCCCCATCGCTCGCCCGCTGCCGTCCGTTGGCCGATCCCACGCCCACGGGCAGTTCATGGCGACAGCCCTTCCCGCCCCTCGTTTGCACCGCGTTTAGTGGCCTCGCTCTAATAGCCGTTTTATTCCCCCCCTTCCCTCCCGCCCCCGCACGTTCTCTTCAATTCGTGCTGCGGACCTCTCTTTTTCCCAGGGGGCTGGGGAACGTGGTCCGCGTTTTACTAGCCTCCTCTTTCCATTTTGCTTTGTGTTTCGTCATCCGCGCACTTGTTACTAATTGGTTCTTTCCCATTTGTGACTAGTTGTTTCATATTTTGAATTTTTACTGTAGACCTCTTTCTTTTCTTCGTCTACCCAATGTGCAACATAGAACGCATTTTATTTGTCCCTTCTCTCAATATTATGTTTCATTTTTTTTGCAGCTTATCCAAACGGTTTACTGTTTATATAGGTAACATCTAGTATTCATGACACAAAATACCACTCTCTTTCGAACCAAAAGAGTTAACTGTAACTGTTAATTACCTCCTATTCTGCGTCTTTTTCTTCCAACATATATTGTACTAGTTTTTTACTTTATCCCACCCAACTCCTCCCTTTCTTCCTCCCCGTCTCGTCGTCCTTCTTTTTATTACGTATTACTTCTGTTTCTTCCTCACTTATTCAAATCAGCTCCTGTGTGTCCTCTCTAGCGCTTTTCCTTCCCCTCTCTCAGCCGCCCCGCCCACTCACGTCGCCTCGTCCGCTCGCCGGCGGCGCCGCGCGCGCCGTACAAACGGGCTGATTACGCGCGCGCCTGACTGATGCACGGCCGGCGCGCGCCAGACGTTGACGGAGCGTTTCAATTTGCACGGGGCGGGGAGCGAAGGGCGAACGCCGCCCACGCTGACTCCGCCCCTTCCGCCCACCGCCCTCCTCGCCCGCTCGCCTCCCGCTTCCTCCGAACCCTGCGCACCTCGGCCGCGCAACCCACCCCATCGAATAAGGTCCGCCTTCTATCGACTTCCGCCCCCCCCGCGCCTCGTTTCCGCTTATCTGTCTGGCCGTCCATCTACTGGCAGCGGCCACTTCCATCCCCCCCCTCCCGCTCACGAACCTTTCCGCGCTCGCGCCTCCTTCGCCCCACCCCCAAACGCAGCTCGCCGTCTCCCCTGTGCGCGTTTTGATTGAATCATTCATATTTCCGCGCACGTCAACCGCTACGATCATTCTTTCCTTTAGTGTAATGAAGGTTGGATCTCGGGAGGTGGCTACGTTCCTAAGGAGGCCGAAATCTGGCGACGTCTTCAACGTCGACTCGCGGGGTTTTCCGGCCAGCTCTAAGTTCCCGACTGGTTCCCCGACATGTGTGGTAGTGTTGTGCTTGTTAGTGCGTGTAAGTAAGGGGAGAAGAAAGGACGAGGAAGGGGAAGGAAATATCGCGCGCGGAACGTGACCTGTTTGTTAGGATACTGCTCCGATGCGTTGATTTTAGGCACTACGGAAAGCAACCGATCAGAGCAGCTATCGCTAGAATTCTCGTCGAGACCCTTGATGGACTAGAACTAGCATCCGCCACGAGGACCTCCCAGTCAGTGTCGTGTCAGCGGCAATGCTGCCTCTGAGCGAACTCGGCCGGTCGCTCTTGGAGCTTTCCCTCGCGGCCGACCCATCCCGCTTCGCCCTCATCCACCGTTCGCTCGTTTCCACCACTCGCCGCCTTCACCGCATCCACCCGCCCGCACTGAGCGCCTGACGCATCACGTGCATTGTACGGCGCCGCTGCTGCTCTGTCAGAGGCTCGGCGGCGCCTGGCTCGAGTCAGCGCGGGCCCCTCTCCTCAAGTGCGCCTTCGTTCGATTCGGTTAATTAGCTGCTGCTGGAAATTGGGCACATTCAGAAATACGATTCTACGGGCTGTGAATTCCAAAATCGAGCGCGAAATTCTCGCAAACAGAGTGAAGAAAGATTTAATGTTATACTGAGATAAACTTGAGATATAGTATGTAAAACAAAACCTACAATTCCTAACAAAGAGGAATTTTTATTATTTTTGTTGTCGTATTCGTGGTTTTCTTAATTTGCTACATTTCCTGACTTTATTATTTATGCCGCGGTTTGAGTATCTTATTTTGGGGATCATGAATATTATGCATATATAATATTAATAAACACGTACAGATGCGGTAGCTCGGACTCAGAAGAAACGAAGACTAGTTCATGGATTTTACTTTTCAAGAATATTACTTTTAATTCTGGGACATAGCTAAAGAATTCTGGTACCGCGAAGACGCTTATTCTCAACGCCGCATTTTTAAATGTCCACTTAATTATGTTTCTAATGACTATTTAGATGAATATTATTCCGAAAGACATTCTTTTGAGAAAATATTTCGAATGTTACAACTCCGTTTTTCTTAGAAACCATCAATGTGACTGACTTAGCACACGTCATTACTTCTCCTAGAGTGCCCTTCGAGTTCATCTCGAAACGAGAAATTGGTCAGAAGTCCCTTCAACTCTTCTGAGAAACGTCCCGTTCGCGCAGGAGAAGAGCAGAAGAATGGCCATCCTTTGTGGAATGCTCAGCCGTTCTGGAAGCGTCGTCCTTTCCCAGTGGCTTCTCGGGAGCGGCCGTCCGCGTAAAGCGGCCAGTGGCGCGGCGCGCCTCGCCAACCGCGCCTCCGCCTGAAGTTCGTCTTGAATCCGTGTCGCGCCCCTCACGAAACACCACTCCTCTGGTGGGGAGGGGGGTCCGCGCGCGGATTTGATCTCCGCGTCCTCGTCTTTGACGCATCGCGAATGCACCGCGCGCTCGTGCTGTTTGTCCGAGGTAATGCGCTTACCGCGAGTCGACGCCCGGCCCCGCCCCCGCCCCGTTTCCCGCGAAAGCGCGGTTCTGCGCTAAATCTGCCTTTCTGCACCCGCGGGCGGTCCGCAGCGTAGCAGTGCCGAGCCGGGCCGGGCCGGGCGGTTCTTCGAAAAGCGACAAAAGAGGATAACTCGGCGCGCGCGCCCTCGAGGCGCGAGGACGGCACAAGAAAGGGGACGGGGAGGGGGCGAGGATAGAGAGGAGGCAAAAGCGACGCTCAAAAGCGAGAGGCGTTTGCCTGCGGCGTGGGCGGGGCGATGCGGCTCGTGACGCTGCGAGGAGCAGTCGCGCGGGGCGGAGGGCAGGGAAGAGGGGTGAATCTGGCTGCAACGGGAGGCATGGGATGGAAGAGAGGTGCGGGTCGGAACGGGTCGAGGCAGATATGAGCGGGACAGATTGAGACTGGAGAGATTGAGGCTGAACAGATCGGGGCGGGGTAGATCGGGGTGGAGCAGATTGGCGCGGCGGCAGATCGGGGCGGGGACAGATACGGGCGGGGCAGATCGGCGCGGGGGCAGATCGGCGCGCGCGGCAGATCGGCCGCGGGCAGGATCCGGGGTGAGGCAGTTTGAGGCGGGGCAGTTCGAGGCGGGGCAGTTCGATGGCGGGGGCAGACCGGGGCGTGGCAGATCGAGGCGGGCACATCGGGGCGGGTGCAGATCGGGGCGCGGCAGGTCGGGGCGGGAAATATTGGTGTGGGTCAAATGGGGGAGGGGACAGAATAAGTTGGGACTGACCAACTCAGGCGCGGGGCCAGGCGAAGAGGGGGAAATGGGTCGGAGTGGATTGGTGCGAGTGGGAGCAAAGCAAGAAGGCCAGTGAGGTGTGGCAGACAGAGGTTAACGAAAGAAGATAATACTGTTCCTGTTCAGAACCCCTTGGCCAAGAAGACTGATGTAATGCTAAGGGGTTGTTGGGAAGTGGAGGTCGAGGCGTAAGAAGTTAAAGGTAAAGGCCAGTGGTGATGTATTGAGGGATGAAGTGACTTGATATGGCCAATGTGGAGCGAAAAGAAATAAAAGACAACGAGATTTTGAGAAATAAATCAGTTTCGTGAAGAGAAATGATTGTAGGACGGATTTGATGCTCATGTCATGAAGCTGTATCCAGGCTAAATATGAATGAAATTATAATCGAAATACGAAATTCAAATGGAGAATACTTTTCCATTTAACCGTTTCTGTTGGAGCTATTATCGATTAAAACCATTCCTGTCATAACAGCATTTACTTTCTAGCATAATTTGTAATTTAGAGAATTAAACGAATATCGCACCTGCGTCATTTTCATAATCGTACTTCTCACTAATGGACAAAAAATAAAGAAAAAAATAGAGCCTTTTGCGAATACCACATTTAAAAACATGTGCGTGCGATTTTGAACAACAGCTTTTGTTTAGAAAAAATGTCTATTTTTAATCTTGAATTTTTAAGACGACGCCGAAAAACCTTTAAACTTTTTAATTTTTTGATACTTCAGAGAAAACAAAGATTGCGCCAAATTTACTTACATACTGTGCTTTATTTTATTAAAAAATTCAAATTTTGGACTCTATTTTTGAAAAACATTTAAATGTCGTTGGGCTTTATGAAAAGTACTCCCAAAAATGTTGTACATTTGGTTCTTTATTTACGCGTATACGCGTAGACGATCTTACAGACCTGTAAGATCAATACTGGTAGCGGCGTGCGAACACGTAACATCATGCAGCTCGATCATTCTTTCTAAATATATGAGGATTTTTGGTCATTTGAACTTATCCATATAATTTGCGTGGGTTCCCCCTCATATCTTTTCGCCATTAAACGTCCTTCACACATCCTCAACCTCTAATTTGCTATTGCCACTGATAGTGGTGCTAGTTTCTCGTCAGTGGCACTGCAGGCTTCCCTTTGGAACATGTAACGCGGCAAATGCCAGCAATGATTACTGCTCGCATGAACTAGTTTTATTCAATTATTCGTGTCCACTAATTGCATTTACTCTTGTGCTAGTGTTTATATCCTATTTATTGTTTATTAATTTGATCTTATTCGTAAGAATTTGGCAGCTAATAATAGCGGTAACTGCATAAAATGATACTAAACCCACTTCACACAACTCGCGAAATTGAGCAGTATCGCTAAAACTACAAACCTTCAATTATCGATAAATCATTTTTCTAATCAGGCCTTCATTATGGAAAACAATGAAGACCCCATGACGCACTATTATTGAGTTGAGCTGTTCCTGTGTCAAGCTTGTCTAATTTAGAGTAGTTTTTTAACAGACAAATAATTTCGTCGATTGTTTGTAATATTTTAACTTTTCATTTTGTGAGATTGGCCTTGTGACAGAGCCGTAAAACGTATCAACTACAGAAATAAAATGGTTTATATTAATATGTATTAGTCTGTTCCTTATTCTTTGTTGTTAAATGCCTTATTCGCGCCGCATTTACTCAATGCAATATCAGAAACGTAGGAATTTTCAAATATTTCTATTTTTTTTTTCAATTACATCCGTAAACTTGTTAATTCACGTAAAAATGCGAATAAACGTGTAAATATGTTTCTTATCAAAGCGAAGAAAAGAGTGCGACACGTCGTTGCGGCGGGGCCAACCCTCGACCCCCCATTTACCCGTCAGCCTCGGCCGACCACGTCCTCCAACACCTCGCCCGCCCCACCGCGCATCTGCCTCCGCCGGCAGGGGACCGCCACATCCCGCACACAATCCGGTGGCCGTCGGGGCATCCTGCGCCGGAAGCTGCCTGAGATATTACAGGGGCGGGAGGCGGGACCTGCGGGCGGCGGCGCGGGGGAAGGGGGCGATGCGTGGAGACCGGGGTCGGGCGGCGTCGTTAGGGGAGGGGCGACAACCAAGGCGCGGCCGGTGGAGGAAGGGGTGAGGTGACGGAAGGCGGGGCGTTGGAGGTGGTTAAGTTGGGGGTGGACGGTTGCGACGCCTGCGTGGCAGCAGCGGGGGCGGTGGAGCAGGGGGCCAGGCGACGGAAGCTGCCTGAGATATTACGGGGCGGCGGTGGCGACGGCAGATCGTGCGGGGGCGGCGGCGGTGGAGGGGCCGGGGCGTCGGAAGCGAAGGGCTCCGCAGCCGCCGCAGATGCTGCGCCAGCGGGTGGGAAAGGGGGGAGGGGGCGGGGCACGCCGCCTCTGCCCCGGGGCGTCCTGCGACGCACAGCTTGCTCTGTTTAATATTGAGCGCCGGCGTTCGTCCCTCTGCTGATCCCCTCGCCCCCCTTCAGCCGCCGTCGACATCTTAGAAATACCAGAGGTATTATGGACCCGAGGAAGGTTTGAAACTGTTTGGCATGCGCATTGCTAACCCGTGATGAGTTTCGGTTTGCTTGTAGTACAACCCACCAAGTCTGTGTTCCAGTGTCGCACCTGCATTGTAGTTCTCTTGATGGGACCAAGTGCTAAACAGATGGAAGGAATACAATTTACGATTCTAAAATACATGCAGTGGTTCAGTCGTTTGAATGTTTTTGACAGTGGTGAAATGATTTATATAATTGTAAATTACTGACCAGTTAGCGCACACAGTTAAGTAGCGGAGATACCGTCGGTGCACGAGACAGATGACATATAAAGAACTGTGATTTGCACTACTGTTTTCCCCGGAGCTGAGACGGATCATTTAGCAGGAAAAGGCAAAGTGTTGTACTACACTCCGTAATTTTTGTGAACTGCACTTTTGACATTTTTAGTTGTAAAAACCTACCATTTTCAAACATACTTCTTCACCTACATAAAACTTAAAAATTGTAGAATTTGAGTCGCGTAATTTTTCTTGTGTACCGAAGGCGAGAATTCAATTGAATACAGTGTCTTCAATATTTTTCTATTTGTCATTGCTGTTTTATTGCAGCATAGCCCATTAAATGAATTATCAGAGTTCCATACCGTTCATCAAAGGATGCGACTGCGCGATTGTAAGGGCCTCGCAGACGGATGCCCCGCGCCGTAGACAGAATTTGCAGGAGCCTGCGATGGTGGTCGATTGTGAGGCGCGGAAGTTGGGGAGGGGGGGAGGATGAGGAATTGAATCGTCCAAAGCGTCGCGTGAAAGTCTGCCTGCTCACGCGTCCGCCCGCGGTAAGTGCATGGGGCCCCAATCAGCGCTCTTGGTGGACTGACTTAGCTCAGAGCAACAACTATAGCTATTACAGCGACTTTGACAGGGAGGTCCTAGGGTTTGAGAGGCGGCGGTGGCCGATTTTCGACCCTAGATAAATAGCGAGGTCCACTGTTTGGAGGTGAATGTGGCTGATCTGATATCTGAGTAGTATGGCCAGTAGATCATGGAATTTTGTTTAGACAGATATTTCCAAGAGGAATTTATTTTTAGCGAGGACCCTCCTGGGGCCGTTTTGCAGGAGCTAAAAACCTTCGTCCACATCGCACTCGGGATGTTGAACTTGGAAAATCTACCGTCCCGATCCGCGTTTGGACTCGTAAACGTGGGTTGTGGGAGCCAGCACGGTAGTTTCGTATTCCTCTGGAGATGACTTTTAAGATTTAAATACAGCACACGGCTGTGTCGGCAATAGATTGGTTGCGGAATTGATTAAGGAATTGAACCCTCTTTTTTACCTTTCGGTTGTGTCATGCTACCTCCCTCCCACATATCTCACGTAATCATCCTCTAAATCATCATTGTTTACTTCACAAGTCTCTGGAATATTCAAGTATTTGTTCTCTCTAATTGTTTGCTTACTGCCTGTTAGTGATAAACATTTAGAATAGAGATTCCCAACCTTTTCTGGACCATCGCCATCTAGAGAAGGAAAACAAATTTCCCGTAAACAAAACTCCCCGTAATCTATAACATTTAATTTTATATGAAATATTACAATATTTCTGCGTATTATGTATTCTTCATTTATCTATTTATTTATCTATTAAAAATCATAAAGAAGAAATTAATAAAATGGCAAGTAAGTGTTCAATTTTTTAATTTTTTTTACAAATGAACACTAAAGAAGACAACAATAATGAGATAGATAAAAATAAACCTAGCTTGATACCTGCGGCCGTTACACGAAAGAAAGCTGTTGATATGGTCCGTTCACGCGAGCAATTTGTGAAAACTATATTTTATGAATAATTTTACTATCGTAAATAAATATTTTAAAAATATTTAGATTTTTGTAGGAATGATGGATCACGGCCGCCCCTCTTGACTGCCTCAACGCCCCATTTGCCACAGGATACGCTACTGCCCCAATGGAAGGCTTCACCGCCTCCTGGGGGAAGGAATAGCCACCGTTGGGGATCTATGATGTAGAAAAAACTGTTTTTTTCGTTTATTGCCTTTTTGCCTACGAGCGCCTTTTGACATATTTGGAACCAGCGCGGGGGCGGGGCCAGCGCCGCGCACGTCAGCGCAGCCACCGCCGCCGCCGCCGCCGCCGCCTCAGTAACGAGCTTTCGTTCCAATATGAAGCTCCCACGCGCTATCCCGCGCTCGACCAACCCTTTGCTGGCACCGCTCGCGGTGCCTTTGTCCTCGGAGACCGACCGGCGGCGTCGCCTGATTCGGGATTCTGTTGCCCCACCCCCTGCTTCCTTGTTGACCGTCCGCCTGGCTTAAAATACCTCCCACCCTCTCTTGCGTTGTCTTGTCTTACCTCTCCTCTGCTCCTAGCGCCATCGTTTCGCAGCCTCTCTGTCGAGCGTTTCCGCTAATGCTGCGTCGTTGTTTCGGGTTTTCCGTAGCGTAGCCTTGTTGCTTTTCTGGCTACCTAATTACCTTGTCGTTCCATAGTTCAGGCGTGCTTCCGCCTCTCTCAGGTTATTCTGCGCCTTCCTGTCTAGCCCCTCTCTCACAAAGTGAATCTGCAGCCCTAGCTCTATATCGATAGCAGTGTTTCCACCACCCCATTGCTTTGTCTTTCTTCTAAGATTTTGTTTCGTTTATTCCTCTCCCTTCTGATATTTTGCTTACTCGTACCTACGGTAGAGGCAATAGACATAGAAAAATGTACTAATTACTAGAAATTCAGTTAAGAAATGTAATAAGAACTACCGAACCGTTTCCTACAGATCAGTTTAAAATGCCTATTTCACTCGTGAAATTAAAACCAAGAGTGTGTAACTATACATACAAAATGCCCCAATCAGGGCGGTGTATCTCAAAAAGTTTCTCTGTCCGATGTTTCTTACCGTTTCTTCCCACTGGCCAATCGTAAACTGTGACTCATCTATCTTAGGAGTCGGTATACATCGCTATGTCTATGTCCAATAAACAGCGTACGTACTATAACATAACCTCGGATTTTAACATAAGCGTTCAGTTACTTTCAATATTTGGCGCATTTTGGAATTCTATTGGACATAATTTTGCTCGTGGAATAGTAATATTAAATACCACTCGTACTTTGTAAATTGTCAGATAAATCCCTTCCTTCCTTCACGAGTCCGGGATTAATCGACATTTTCAAAAGCAGTTGTGGTATTACCTATGCTAAATGTCATGAATTAAAAGGAAGAAATGGGAGATAATAAAGAGTCCATTAATTGTGGTCCAAGAAACTAAATGGTAAAATTATTATTGAGTGATGTAAAGCATTAGCTTACGTTGTAAGTTACGTAAGTACGTTGTATGTTAAAGCATTAACTTACGTTTTAAGAGAATTAGTGTATTCAATGACTTTGCTGTTATAATTACTTGCGCAATATTGTTTTGAACCCTACGTCGAGTCTGGCAATCAAACTGCCACCATGTCACATTTCCAGTTAATTAGAAACCTACATTACCTGGCTTCAGCCCTTTGTCTCTTCATTGCCTCGTCATTATTCCCTTCGCCCTCATTCACCGACTACCTTCGTAACTCCCCTCCTCCTCCTCCTCCTCCTCCACCTCCCCTTCTTTTCCGCGCGCCTGCCGTTTGTCCTCGTTGGCTGCGCCGCATTCATTACCATCATTCCGACTGCAACCCTTGCTCGGCTTCTGCGCTGCGCGCCGTTTCATCACCACCTCACAACCGCCCCCGCCCCTGCCGACTGCGCGCATCCCGGCGACGCCCGCAGCCGACACAATGGGCGCGAGACAATGAGGGAATTTGCGTTAGTCGAGCAGCGTGCTGCAGGCTCGCTAAATGCTAATTGAAGATGCCGGAGGGCGGGGTGCAGCTGTTGTCCGGAGATGCCTATCGTTCTAGACGGGGCGGAATCGTGTAGCTGCTGAGAATTGGTTGGGGATTTGCGGTGGCGGCGACATGAATATCGACGCTTTTGTTGTGTCTCCGTAATTGACTTTAAGTTGTATTTTTTGTTCATGTTTTTTTTTGTCGTAAGAGTATACGTCGATTAATGTTCGGAAAAAAAATCGTATTATTTGTCGGGGGAGATAAACGCGCGTTAATGAAACTTTTTTCTTTAATTCAGTTCTGATAAATATGAGTATTTGATTCGATTATAAAATATATTCAAATAATATTTTTTCGTTTGATAATGTGTTAAAAACGTTCTTGTGTTAAATTAATTGTGCAACAAATTTTGCTTTTATTATTATCTTTATTCTCGACGTAAGCCTCGTGTATCGTCTCCATTTCTTATTTTGATATGTTTATACAGAGCGGTTCAAAACAAAGTATCGTTAATGCGCGCTGAAGTCTATGGTGCACTAAAGTTATGTAAAGGAATAATATTAATAATAAATAATATATTGCAATTCATATTTACATAAACAACGAGAATAAAAAACATATATTTTCATTAAAACTTACATTTTTCTACACATTACTTATTGTCAGGTAGCAGAACAAAAACCACGTGACAGTGTCAGATCAGTGCCCTAGTTGCCTGTCTGCCTCATACAATCTTGTTGTCTACTGAAGCTTGCACGCCTATTCTATTCCGAGCCTAGCCGCCTTCCCACTTGAATGAGCGGAGACAGGTGTGGCGCCACCGAGGGTGTATCGGGAGGCCTTGTCGAGCCCCTTGTTGAGCTCCCATCGCGTCGCGCCCTGCCTTCGAATCTCCAGCGACCCTCCTTGCTCTCCTCTCGGAGCTCCTGACAACGCGGGAATCAATCACCCTCCACCTCCCGACTTTCCAAGTGTCACCTGGAGAAGGCAGCAAACTGGGCAGGGTCCTTCACTGAGCGGTGCTCCGTAACACTTTGGCATTTCGAAAAGAAGTAGATTGGGGACTGTAAGAATTCCCAGACAATTTCTAATAACTTAAATAATAGTAACTTTCTAATTGGCCTGCTCTGTCTCGGGCTTAATAAACACCAGTCCTTCCCGCACCTCCCGCTCGTTCAACCCACCCACTTTCACACACCCTCCAACATCTCCCATCCTCCCCGCCTGTCTTCCTACTTGCCCGCCTTGTCTACCCGCTCGCCTTGTCCAATAGCCCGCTACAATATCAGCCGCCTTGACAACGCACATACCTTGCCCGCTTGTCTCCACGCCGCCGCCTGCCTCGCCCCCTTCGCCACAGTACGGCCCAACGGGATTCTCTTGTTCCGACCCCTCAACCCGCCCTGCCCGCACGCGCCCCAATCGCTTCCACTTGACTCCGCCCGGCACCTATCTGCCACGCTCCTCCTAGGAGCCGTCAACGCCCACTAACAATGGGCACTGCGTGGCAGTTTACGTCATTTGGAGAATCCTCCGCTTCCTCGCCTCCCCGCTTCCTTGCCTCCCCACTTCCTCGCGTCCCCACTTACTCGCCTCCCCGCTTCCTCGCCTTCCCACTTCCTCGCCTTCCCACTTCCTGGCCTACCCGCATTCTCGCCTACCCGCTTTCTCGCATCTACCAATTTCTATATCTCACGCCTTCCCTTCTCCCCTCTTTCTGCCGACACTCTCCCTCGCCGACAGCCTCACCCCCTCCTTTACTTTTTACCACTTACCCGTTCCCTGCCATAATACAGTCAACTTGTTTTTCTGCCGCCTACCTAACCGCACCAATGCAGCCAACATTTTTATTCCTCTTTCCACCATCTTGCCAATTTTTCTCTACCACACCATTTTCCTACTTCCCACCAACACTTCTCTCACCCTTCCATTCTGCCACCTTGCATCCCATTTTCCCACCGTGCTCTCGACATCGTCTTTACGAACCTCCTCCTCCTCTTCGGCGCCATCGTCCTGCGCCCCCTGGTGGCGGCGGCGGAGAAGTGCGTCGCGCCCTGATATTCAAATGGCCTGACGCAGCGCCAAGAGCGCCTCTTTGCGCTTTTGCCCGCGGACGCCTCTGCCTCTGCCGCTGGCGCTGCGCATACGCACGCGAGCGCAAGCGCGGACCCCGAGAGGCTCTTTGACAAGGCGCCGCCCCCCCCCCCAGCACCTGCCTGCGTCGCAGCCGTCGCCCTGCCTCTCCTGGCGCTCGCCGATCATTATCAGACCACTCGCAGGAAGACAGCAGGCGTGCAGCTTCTGCCGTCGAGAAAGGAACTTTTTCTTACCAGAGCTTTCGAGCGAGGTGAAATATGTTACTCATGCGAAATTTGATATCCGTTAAAATATGACGTTTTTTGGAACGTTTATGTTTGGTAAGTTACCTCATATATAAAAATCAATGTTTGTTCGTATTTAATGCGCTGCCATACTGTTCATGTCATTGCGATAAGACTTTTCTTGCAAATGCGAGAAAAAATATTGGCGTAAGACAATGGGAAAGTGTGTGTGTGTGACTGTCACACATAGACGCGCGTTGATGACCTTATGCTTTTGTACTGACTCAAACGCCCCTGAACAGAAGCTCTCGGCAATCCGCAGCACCTTCAAGTATTAAGCGCGGCTTCGATGCATATTCTGCCACAGCAATTGAGAAATATCGGATGTAATTATTACTTGAACGTTAT
Organism: Gryllus bimaculatus; assembly: GCA_017312745.1. Classification (NCBI taxonomy): domain Eukaryota; kingdom Metazoa; phylum Arthropoda; class Insecta; order Orthoptera; family Gryllidae; genus Gryllus; species Gryllus bimaculatus. The sequence continues at coordinate 6,921,855 of BOPP01000056.1, forward strand.
TCGGACCCGTGAATGAAATTTCTTCAAGACAGTGTCTTAGCGAATGCATGCTCAAACGTAAGGGAGAACGTTTTAACAAAAGGATACTTGATTAACAATCTCGTATCAAGTAACAAGTAGTGTGTGAAGTGTAATTCATTGTAAGAGCGAAGCATTGCCGGGTCCACTAGTTTATTATATGAAAGTGAAATTGCTTACAACCACATGTGACGCAGAAAAATTGGTACTACTAGAGTGATTGCTCCCAACTTTGTCAAAAGTACATCTGAACAGTAAAATATCACTCTATACTGTTCCGTTGTGTATATTTGCGTTTGAAAATGTAACCCTAAAATGACCTTTTAAAAATATTTTTAAGTGCATCTCCCAATTCATCAGGGCATCATAGTTGCCGGGTGACGCGGGCGGAGTCGAGCGTACCGGATAGAGCTGGCGGAACCCGGAGGGGCGAGCGGAGTGAGCGGGGCGAGCGAAGCTAAAGTAGAGTAAGGAGCGAGCAAAGCAGAATGATCGGCGAGATCGAGAGAAGCGAAAGGAGCTGGGGAGGGAAGAGCGGAAGAAGAGGGTGGTCGAAGAGGCGGACGGAAGGAATGGGCGCAGCAGAAAGATCGGAAGAAGCGGGCAGAGCGTGATGAGCGGGAGGAACCGACGTGTGATGGGAGGGAAGTGTTGGATGGCAACGCGGGTGACGTGGGTAGGATGGCTTGACGTAGGGGGAAGCTTGCGAGGCGGACGAAGGTGCTTAATAGAAGATTCTGATAAATAAATATCCTGGTAATGATGGGTGATCAGATAGTTATTTTATAAAGCTACATTTATGTGTACTTTTAAGCACTTAAATATTATATCACATAAGTTAAATACGAGGGTCAAGTGACACTGTTACTAGATGCGTTTCTTCTTTTTCAGCCATTTTAGCGATGTTACATTTGTCATATATTATTTCGAACCACTATTTTCTCAACAAAAGTGTGGTACTAAGATCGAAAGTTCTGATTGATCCTCGTGACGGAATGAATTCGAACCTTCTACGTACGCATGATATATTCATTTATTTCCAAAAGACACCATCCCTTGCATCATGACCAAGAAAGCAATGTATTATACGTAAACCCTCAACAATATTTTTGGGCATCACTAATCATGATGTTTTCTTTTAAATGATATATCTGCATCAATTGAAATTTTATGTGCGTCATAAATATGTATACGGATTATCGCCTTATTGAAGATTATAACTCGAGAATTATGATTTCCTGAGACTCCAACATGACTATAAAATGAGTAAACTTGTTCCTTAATTGCTGGCGCGGACAACGCCTCGACTGCTCGCTGCAATATATGTCATTTCCGTCGCCTCCGCCGGCTCTCCCCTCCAACGCACAAACGTAATTAAACGAGCAGTAAAACGCAGGCGGTGCCACCTCATGAGACTTCCTACAACTACCACGGTGACGCTGGCGAGATGTGTATGCCAGTAATAATGGAGAGAGAGAGAGAGAGAGAGAGAGAGAGAGAGAGAGAGAGACGTGGAGAAGAGAACGAGTAAAGAGATGTGGGAGAGTGAGGGAGCTTAAGATCTGTGGCGTCGACACTGCTCAGGATTATTAAGAATGCTAAGATACAGTTGATGTATTTCTGAAAATTGTTTGTGGTTGACAAAAAATAGAACCACAAGACTCATTGAGAACATCAGCACTCTCAAGCTGCCACAAATAATCTGATAACGCTCGACACTGCGTAGGGTACAATTGGACTTACCTGCTCATTACATCTAAAATCATCTGAAATGACCTGAAACACTGTATTACATACTTTTTCCAAAAATCCAATGTTGAAGTTTTTTCGTTCCTTTTTTATTAAATCTTTTCAAATCCTTTTTAAAGATTTAGAGTTTTTTTAAATAAAGTTCATAGAGGGTTTTGAAAAACAAGTTTTTAAAATTTCCTAAAAGTGTTTTGTTTTTGTGTCCAAACGGTGGGTGAAAAGGAGGTGAATTCCGTTTTCACGTACATCATTATGAGATTCTTTTGGTAGCAAAAACATCTTCCCGTTTTGAATGAAGACCTTGGAAGGTATGATTATGAGAATGAGTAAGAAAGTATGAGTTTGTATTTAAAGCACTTTTGCTTTCAATTTTTACTTGGCCGGTCTTTTTAGTAGTGCATTAATGGTTTTATACATTAAAAACAATTAACGTGTAATTTTTATGAGACGCGAATTTCTTATTCTGACAGTCACGAAAATAAGTTCAATTTTTTTAATGTATGTAGCGTTAAAAGATATAACCTACGTTCACGTTCTGATAGCATCCAAAAGCCTTTTCAGCGCGATAATGTGATATACTGCTCTAAGTTCGACGAATAATTAAGAAAGTTTGCCCTGCCAGGAATTTTGAGAACAAACCAACTCTTTTACATACTTTACTCCTACTTTCAACCGCAATAAATAATATTAAACAGATTATTTATTATTTATTCTGTCGGAACTCTTCATTGCGTCCTATGATCCAGTTAGAAATAAACTAAATTAACTTCTAGAGATAAGACTGAGAAAATATTGTTAAAAGTACTCTATTGAAAAATCACAAATTTTTCAATGAAGCCATTTGAACAAGCAACCTTAGATATACGTAACGCGGTAATACGAGCGGCTACTTTGAATGCCTTTGAGATTCTCCGCACAGAACCACGCGAGAGTCGGACGCAGCGTCAGTAGCGAATTCTGGCGGAGGACGGCAGTACGAGGCGGCTGAGAAGGCGAACTGAAGCAAAGCGGTACTGGCTGGCGACCGCTCGCTGGCGCGAAAACGCGGGCTGCTTAATGGTCAGGTCAGAAGCGACGCGCTTTGCATTTCAAATGACCTCGACCGACGGCTCTGGCCGAGCCCTGCTGTCGCCGCACGGCCACCCCGAATCCGCTTCCGACCCCGCCCACGCCACTGCCTCTGCCCCGCACGTGTCGCCTCTCTCTCCGCCCTCACCCTCGCCGCTGTCCCTGCGTCCTCCCCCACCCTCGACTCCGCCCCACCTCCGTCATTGCCGCCGACTTCGCTTTCTCCGCCCCGTTTGCCTCCGTCCCCTCCCCATCTCCGTCACCGATGTCGTTCCCGCCTGCGCCCTCGCTTCTGCCACCGCCCCGCCCCCATTCTTGTGGCCGACTCCGCCGTCTTTGCCTCCGACCACACCCTCGCCCTCACTGTCGTCTCCCCTTTCTCCATCCCCTTTACGTTTGCATCCAACAATGTCCCCGCCCCCGTATGCGTCCCTACCTCCGTCCCCTGACTCTTTCCCGCCCCGCCCTCGGCTCTGCCTCCGCTCCGCCCCCGCCGTTGCCGCCAACTCCGCTTTTTCCGCCGCTTCCGCCCTTGCCGTTGCCGCTGTCTCCTCCCTTTTTGCGTTTGCCTTCCTCCATGTCCCTACCTCCAGCCCCGTCTCCGAACTCGTTCCCGCCTCGCCCTCGCCCTGTCCCTGCCCTTGCCCCCGTCTCGGCTTTCTCCGTCCCCTTTGTCTTCGCCTCCATCCCCCACACCTTCCTCTTTCCCACCCCCACCCCCACTCTCTCCTCTGTCATCGTCTCCATCTTGCCTCCGTCATTCCAGTCCTGTTCCTTCTCCCCTCACCTCGTGTTCGCTTTTCCCTCCGCCTCCGCTTTCGCCCCCACCTCCGCCGCCTTTTCCGCTTGCGGTTCCTCCCCACCTCTGCCTCTGTCTCCGCCATCATCCTGGTCCTCGTAGCCGCCATCTTCCCTGCTTTCACCCCGCTTACGCTCTCTCCTGTCTCCACGTCACCCCAAACCTGTTCCCACTTCCCACTCCCTGTGTGCCTCTATTATCTGGTTCTCACTCCCTTCCTTGCCCTTACTGCTGCCTCCACCCTCCTCCCGTCCATCCCTCCCGCCTCCACTTCTGCAACCAAACTCTGCCGTAGGCTCAGCATCCCACTTCCATTTCCCTCCTTCCTCTTCACCTTCATCCCACCCCATCTTCTTTCTCACCTGCACCTCTTCCGACTCCTACTCCTGACACGCCTCTTCCTCCACGCGCCACATCCACCTGCGCTTTCTCTTCCACCCCCTGTCGCCACGTGCGCCTTCGCTCCTTCCCTTAAATTCTTTCCTTGGCCTCTAACCGCCACCTCCGCCTCAGCCTTCCGCTTCCTCTGCCGCGACGGCCTTCGCCACTGCCACGGCCGCTTCCGCACCCTCGCCACACCGCTTTCGCGCCTGGCCTTCCGTGTCCGACTGCGTCGCGTGAGCGCCCAACCACCGCTCCTGTCCATTTCCAACTTAAAATATTTGTAGACGTCACCTCTGGCGGAAATGACATCACGTGGGCATATTTTTTAATTATAGCATCACCAGTTGTGCAATGCATGCAATATTATTTAATTATAGCGTCACCTCTTGTGTAATGCCCGCGACGAGTGTGTCAGATCCTTATGTTCCATACGATCCTAATTTTCCTATTTTGTAAGGACTACAATCGTATTTACTCTTCCCTTGATAGAAGGGTAAAATAGTTTAATTTTGTTGATATGATTGAACCCAAATTTTGTGAATATATTACAAACAATCTTTGGCTATGCGAATAACAATGATATGTATGATGTGTATAATTCAAACTTTTGTTGATGTAAGGGTATAATAGGTTTAATACTGTTTGTATGTTTAAACCATTTTTTTGTTATTATGTTCAAATCAATCTTTGTCTACCTAAAAGCATGTTATGTATGATTAAAACGTTTATTAATGTAAGGGCAAAATACGTTTAATATTGATGATGTATCTAATTCAAATTTTTGTTATGAAATTATAAATAATCCTTGTTTATATAAAAGAATGCAACATATGGTCTATTTTTTTTGTAGATATACAAGAGGTTGTTAAATGACCATTTAGTTAAAAAGCGTTCTAAAATAAATATATTTTTTAAAAAAATCGTATTTACCAACTTGTGTATCTTGCCGCCACATCTCTCAAAGCTTCTATTTTTTGCCCTCTCTCTTTCTACTGCTCTCACTGTAAAGACGCACTTATCACGTGTTTCACTCATCAAAGTGTTCCTTCTCTTGTTTTTCAAGAAAGCATCCCGCAAATAAATATGCGTTTTCCCCGTATCTCAGTGTAGTGGACAGTTAATAATTACGAGGTTTAATCAAACTTTGCGATACGCCTTAAAATGCTTGTCGACTTTGTCTAAAGCAGACGTGCTATTAACATTTCTTGTATACCCGAAGTAAACCACCAGACAATATTATATTGTCCTTGGCAAATTTTAAAATATAGTCATAAATAAGAGAATAAATTACGCCGATAATTTTACGGAATGCTACTATTAAGAATTATTACAAATGCGCACAACGTCTGTCCTTAGTTAGTCCCTATTTACATTCCTTCCATTCAGCATTCACCACCCTCCATTTATCGTTGCACTATTTCTTTGACTTCGCCCCCATTCCCGTCTCGACTCTCTCATAGGAGCTTCTGACTTCTCGTTGAATACACTCTCCAAAATTTACATTAAGATCTTGAATCCTATGCCACCTCCGTTTCCCCACCCTCCGCTCCTTCGCCCCTTTTGACCATTTCGCGCTGCTCTTCGCCTTGCCATTCTTTAGACTATTCGGTTCTCTCCTGCCCTCTCGCCCTCGGCGTCGCCTCCGCCTCCTTTCTGCGCTCATTTGTTGTTTTTTCCTGGAGAGAGAGAGAGGGAGAGGGAGGAAGAGGGAGGGGGAGGGAGAGAGAGAGAGGGAGGGAGAGAAAGGACCGAGAGATGTAGCTCAGGGAACTATCTGATATCACTGCAGTGCCTTTCATCGGCTGGGAGGTCCTGGCTTCGAGTCCCGACGGGGCCACGATTTTCGACACTAACTAGATAGCGTGGTTGAATTCAGCCGCTGTCTGCAAGAGAATTCTAGCGACCTGCTGCTCTAATTTGTATTTTCCGTTGTTTCTCCGATCAACACCAGGCGAATACCAGAGCAGTGCCCTAACAAACGGGCCACGGACCCCGCGCGGTCTTTCTTTCCTCTTCCTTGACCTATCCTCATCCCATACATTAACACACAATTATATCCACTGCACTACCACTCATGTCGGGAGACCGATCGGGAACTTAGTGCTTGTCCCGGCTTGCCCCGCTGATGGGAGATACCTGGTTGAGGAAATCCCCACTAGCTGACGGTAGGTCGGCGCCGAATCTCACCTCCAGCGGGGAAAGATCACCTACCCTTTCCTCGAAAAGCATGCACTGCACTACCGGGAATATTGACCTTTAAAGTTGATTCTACCGGAATCACTAATCAATCAATCAATCGATGGGAAGGAAAGATTGTACCTTACAACGCCGAAGCCTTACCTCGCTGATTAGAAGAGTCTGCCTAAAAATCAGATTCCGGCAAGCGTTACAATCACAAATGTTAAACACATCAAGTCAATTTCTGACACCTTCCCGAGATTGAACCTGCGACTGGTTCGCTCTATCCTCAAAGCGTTAGCTATACGCTCGTCACTCCAAGTGTTTATTGCAATTTTTAACGTACCAATTTTGCCTCGTGTGATTCATTATGTAATTGAATTATGGTGTTCCTTTTTTTAAATTATACGTTTTCTGAATTTAGCGTAAGTCACCTTTATCAATGAAACCAGAGAGTAATTGCAAATGAAACAGATTCTGTTTATTAGATACTTCAACGCTGTGAGTTTATAAAAGATAATCTGATCTCACCTTCTTCACTGCCATGCTGCTTTCACTACATGCCCTCTCCTTTTGCTTCAACACGATGCAATTGAATGTTGCGTGAACTCTTAAGTAATTTAATTTTGGTTGAACTCATATATTTTAATTGTTGTCTATCTTTTCGTTACTTTATAATTTCCGTAGAAAAGTCGTTTCATACAAAAGAGTTTTTTGAGATACCACGTTTTGTGGAAACACGCCACAATCACTTTTCTTAAGTGCTTCATTTTGCCAATTTATATTTTCTAGTGTACTTCCTTCTGTCCTGAAAAATAAATTATTTCTGGTCGACTGACGCAATGGTTTTTTAAATTCCAGTCGTGGTGTAAACGGAGCACATCTCTCAGCTCCATCACGATGGTGTTATTTAATTTTAAGGAGATACCGAATTTTAAATGCTCCATATAAGCCCTTTCAAATAGTCTCCAGATTTCTTGGAAACGCGCCTGCGACCAATACCAGAGTAAAAGCCGGATGTCCGACTTAGCAGGGTCATTCAGCCCACGAGTGGGGAAGAGGGGGGGGATGGGAGAGGGAGAAGGGCGGTCCAGGCCCGCGAAAGGGTCTCATGGCGCCGCCTCCGCCGCCCTCGCCCTCGGCCCTTCGCTGAATTACGGCATTTGGCAGCTCTGCTGAATACGAATGGGGACGGTTCCTTGGAAAAGGGGCGCGGGGCGTGGGTGTCGCGGGGTTCGTGCTCTGGCCTCGCGTCGCGTCGAGTCGCGTCGAGTCGCGTCGCGTCGCGTCGCGTCGCGTCGCGTTGCGCGAATCAGAGCTTCGCGGGGCTCATTCGCAGGGAGGCTGCTCGGCGGCCGCTGATTACGCTTTTCAGGTGATGCTTTGGGGGTTTCGTTTTTCCAAACGCGCGCTTTCTGGCGGATTGGAACTCTGGTGGACTGAAGCAGCAGCCAGGAATTCGTAAGGGTTTTGGACTGTTATGGCAAATTTTTGTTTGATCTCTGCTAATGCGCAGGTCCGTACTGCTGTATCTAACATCGCCTTGACTTTATGTCCGATACGTCGATTGTTTCTCAAATAATGGATTTGAGTGTATGAATCTATTTGCTTAGGCCGAGAATAATTTCTGAGAAAATGGTTTTGAACTTTTAAGCTTCTTTATCATTAATATTCAAATATGTAATTAAATTCATATTAAATAAGTTAGAAAATTTGAATTTTAGATTATTGAATTCTCATGTTTTTAATCAAATTATGTTATTTCTTAAAAGTTGTGACTTACTATTTGATACTAACTGCCAGCAAATACAATTTCGCGAAACATTCGTTACGTACAAATATCATTCGTGTTTTCACGGCTTGTGGTTATCATGACGTCCGGGATAAATACTTCATATGTATAATAATAAAACTATACAAATTAACATCCCTCTCGATTTTCTTCGATAAACTTTAAACAAATCTCCACTTTCGTTGTGGATATTTTATATGGTCTGATATGTATAATATATTTGACATTTTGCAAAATGTTCTGTTTATTTCTAAAAGCCCTTACCTCGAGTCGGGTTTTATCCACAACCTAAACAAAACAGCAACGTAAGCAGCTTTGCGAGGCGGGCATTCTCTCGCGATAATTTCCGGCCCTGTCTGACCTTCCGACGGTTCAGGAAATAAAAAAAGATATTGAGAATTGGGTGTTGAAAGGATGATATTTACTAAAATAAACAAGCAAGAAGTGGGAAATAGAAAATAAGGTGAATGATAAAAATCAAGGAACCTAAAACGTCCGCACTGCACCAACGTTCTCGCAAAAATCATTTTAATGGTGTTTAGCACTGAACAAGCGCTAGGAAAGTAAAATTGTGACGTCACGTAGCCTAAATGAAGCAGCTTAAATTACCCAACATGTTTTCATGAACACTTCTTTGTCTTCACCAAATGATGTCTTGTTTTATATTTACCTGCTAAAATTTGAATTAATCGTTATTCGAATTAAACGCTATTCTCTGAAATTACATCGCCTTACAGAATACGACACAAAATGTGTAGTGATATGTCCTGGGGATAGTTAAACGACTTATATACTAGTATTTTCGTGTATTTACTTGTAACATATTAATTTAGAGATTTTTTAAGGAATGTATTATAATTGATACATTCTTGTCCATAAGGATAAATTCTACAAACTTTCTGAGTAAAAGTTGTATATCCCAGTTGCATGAGCAACTGAAATATTCATCTTTAAATTCATATAATGCATTTTGCACGATTGTTCACAACTCAACGCTGGTGTTCCCAATATTCCATATCAGGAAACAATCTTAATTTTAAGATCTAACAAATATCTTTTAGAGAAAAATATAAAGAAGCAATTTCACTGTCGGTAGATTCAATACACAACAGTTATAACTTGCAACGTATTCATTGTTTTGAAATAAACGTATTTCAGAAGTGTATGAATAAAGAATAAAATCGTATTGGATTCCACAAACACAGGTTTTACCAGAACTGAAAGAAGGAATCCACAGTTGAAACGAAAATATTGACAAAATAAATTCGTGAATGGAGCACAAGCAGCAATGCAAGATAATTAGAAGACCCCCATAAATGCGTAGTGAGCGCGTTTGTGCGTGGCAGCTCTTGATGAAAGTGCCGTACGCTTTCCTCTCTCTCACTGTTAGGGATACGCCTCTTGTTCTGAACCTCCCGCGTTAAAGGTTACCTCCCGTCTGGTGCGACGTCTGCGTCGCTTCCCTGTACGCACGTGGCCCCACGTGCGGGGAGGGAGTGCGGGGAGGGCAGCGTCCGCGACACATGCACACGTGGCGTGCTTCCGCCGGGGGCACGTGCTGCCAGTGGCCTTGATTTCGCCGGCATCTGAGGGGGGGGGTGAGAGGGCGCGCTCTGACATACACTGGAGGCTGGCGGAAGCCTTCAAGAGGCTGGCAATGGCATTGAGGCAAGGGACTATAAAAAACCAGGGGTATCAAGCCACAGCCGCTAGGATGGCTCGTGGGCAGCGTACTAGTTTCCCGTAAATTATTTTAGTTATATTCACTCGCAACAGTTTTATTATGTTGCGAAATAATAAATGTTTATTTCATTGCAACAAAATATTAAATGCGTATGTAATCATAACTGTTTTGACATTTTTTTAAATCTTACACAAGTATTTATTTAATCAAAAGAAAATAATTGAAGCTGTTTAAGTAATATACATTTTATGTCAATATCTTTCAATTTGTTTCCAATAAGCTTAGGAACTTCTTGAGACTTATGGACTTCGCCTGAAGAAGTCTTTCCATGTCGAATTTAAATACGAGCCATGTAACGTGAAGGATTAACGTATCTTCAACATGTATACGCAGTGGCGAACACAATAAAGAGAGGCAAGTGCAGTTTCTGCTGCCGGAAGCTCCCAATAAGCCGATGACACACATTCACAAGTACAGCTTCTATTAATTTCCTGCTGTAACAAAAGTCATTTAGAATCTCATTTCAAAGCTTTGTAGATAATTATAAATCAACAAATATAAATAAATTTTAAATTCAGCATACATGGAAAATTCTTAATGAAATAAAATCAAGTCGATGATTGTACACAGCACCTACAGCCTCCCCATCCCCCCCCCCCCCCGCCAAGAAAAATCTTCAGCTTCTGTTCAGCAGTGAGAAGAATTCTAGCCATCGGCTGCTCTGAGCTAGTTTTCCGTGCTTTCTCCAATCAGTACGAAGCAAATGCCGGAGCAGAACCCTAACAAACAGACCGCGCGTAATATTTTCTTCCTCTTCGTACACACACACACACACATGAATTTCACTACTACACCTGCCGGGAGCTGAGGGCTTGTCGCGGTTGGAGCAGTGCCCCACTAGGGGGAGATACCTGGTGAGAGAAATCAAGACACACGTTGGTACCGAATTTTACCATCCAGCGGAGGGAACACCGCCACCCCCCATGATAAAACATCCATTACAGTAACGAGTCCCCAGTAGTGAATCACCATGCACCCAGAAACATCAATCCCAAACAGAAAAATGTTCGCTGGATCTCTCTATGTGTAGTCCTTAGCAACAGGCGTGTATTCTGATTTAAACACAGCAGCACATCGAGGTCAGGAGCTGGTGGGAAAGGGGGCATTCTCATCCAAACAGACGGGCCAATACCAAAAATTTATGTCGTAACGAATCTTCTCCTGTTTGGATAGCAATGTTCCCCTCTCCTTTCACCTCGCGACCTTAAAATACCACCATGTTTAAATCGGAGTGTGGCAGCTCTGCGCATGGCGTCGTTTCGGCGGAAGCGGAAGCAACTCGGGCGGCAATTGCAGCGGCGGCGGCGGGCGCGGCAGCGGTGCGGCGGGGAGTGTTTTTGTCGGGGCGGAAGCGAGGGCGGATTCGGGCGCGGGGGGAGGCGAGGGCGAGGGCGTGGGCGTGGTGAAGGGGAGGGGTGACCCCAAAGCACACAAATCTCCGCGGGGCGCGCCTCGACACGTGTTGCGGCGTTTTTGCGGCGCCCCGGGCTCCCCCCTCGCCCGCCACCCCTGCGCGGCGCCACGGATGCAACCCGCGATACACGGTAATGACGCGTTGCTCTGCTGCTGTTGGCGCCGCCGCAGCGACTGCGCGTTGACTAGGCACTCGGCGTGCGCCATCGCCAACAGAACATTCATGCTTCTAAACATCGATGCTAGAAATTAAAACATCCCCTAAAACCATGAATGTATTTGAACAATGATGTTTTTAAAACCACTTTAGTATATTAATATTCGGAGATGGAAGTAATTTGACGAGGTCATGTTTATATATTTTTCATTCAAATTTAGCTGACCAAATTGTCAAAAATGATAAGGACAATTAACAGAAGTTTTATTATCTGATTGAGAAATTAAAAAAATTATATAGAATTAATTTATCGACGAAACATCTATTTTAATTATTTTTCACCCGTGGTCACTTTCATCCGAGGAATTCCCAGTTTATGGGTATATCAAAAATATTAGAAGTTTTTTTTTTTTCGATAATCCTTTTTTTCTCTCGGCAATAATTTATTAACCATTTGATAATAACAAACACAAAACATCGATGTTACAAAATCTCGATGTCAATAACAAACACGAAACATCGATGTTAAAAACAGCTTCTGTCTGATGTCTCACATTTGACCATTCATTCACTTTATCGTCATTGTTGTCGTTACTGTTGTTGCTGACATCGTTATTATTCATTCTCTCATCGGCTCTAGGTATCGTAGCTACTGCTTTCTTTTAAAATGTATTCGCTGTCAAATGTATAAACTATTTACAACGGAATAACTTCAAACACCTTGCAAAAAGCTTGTACACCTGTAATTAAATGTTTAAAAAGCAATAGTTATGATACCGAGAAACGTAGGCGAAAAACAATTACTGCAAGAATAACAATAACAAAGAATGGCAAGAATAACAATTACTGCAAGATTAATATGGAATAATAAAAATAGTCATGCAACACAATGACTAATATGCCTTCCTCCACTGACTACTGGGTTCGATCCCCTGCCAATGCATGTGGAATTCGTGGTTGGCAAAACGAGTTTCCGGTAGGTTTTCCCGGTACTTATGTCACCTGTGTCTTATTCCTCCATTGATCAATCATTATTCATTTCATCTTCTTCATTATCGGTATCATCTACTCATAAGATTCCTGTATTCACAGAACTAAGACTCAAGAAATTAATCTTCAAGAATTAAGTCATCTTAATGTGTATGAGACGTGGAGAAACCCAATGTTCAAGAAACGGGTGGCACTTCTCCCCATATGCATTTTTGTATGATTTTATGTTAAATATGTTAATCACTAATCATGAGTCTCAATGGCCTTATCAGTTGAAGGGCCTCTAAACTCCAACCAATCAATAAAAAATGTCAATAACGAGAGCAAAAGCAATAACATCGAGAGCACCAATCCTCCGTTTCTCTATCCATGAATCTCCTCCTCCCCTTAGCTCTTCTTCCCCTCGCCCGTCTCGGAAGCTGGCGTTGCACCCGCCCCCTCCCTCCGCCGGCGCCCTCGTGGCCGGTGCCGTGTTTGCGCTCGTCTCCGCCGCAGTCGCCAGCGTCGCGCTGCCTAATGTGTTGCGCTTGCTGCCGCCGACGCGGCCGGTATTTTGAGCGCGGTGAGGCGGAGGCGGAGGCGACGACTTCGGCTTCTCACTCGACGTACACGACCGCTCGCGGCGGCGACAGATGACGTGAAACGCGAGCGCCAAAACGGTGAGAAAATGGATGGGTCCGACCTGGAATTAAGTATACTTGTTGAATTCTCACGAATCAGATTTCGCTTCATCAAAGATTCATCTTACTTGGAGCTGCTAATTCATGACTGGCTAAGCACACCTTCTGTTTGATATCTGTCAGATTATTAAACAATGCAACTTTCAGGAGTGGGAACACCTACAGTGCAGTGCAGATGAACTATTTGAAGATTTGTAATGCAGAGGTTCGCGATGTCTGACTGTATTTCTTTTAACTTTACAAATTATTTATTATATTTTTATGAATTTCTACTTGAAAAGATTCATAAGGAGTTATTATATTTCTTTGGAGTACTACTTTAAAGGATTGTTGGGTTTATCTGTTGCATGAAACCCTGCCCCAATTTCAAATAATAAATAGTCAAGTAAGTCATAGTCAATAATGAGTCAATAAAGTATTTACATTCAAGCTGCAATTTTTTAATTCCCTCAATACATAGAAAAATACGTATTATATCATTATTATTTATATATAAAAATGCGTATTATCATTGTTCCTTATGTTTCAAACATTTACAATGACTGATATGTGCATAGCAAATCGCGTCGTATCACAAACTTCATTTGAACTACAAACTTACAATTATCTTTTCTAAATTAACTTATAATTTTCTCGTATATTTCAGTTCATTGGCATTACTAAATTGTATTATACAACGTTTGAAATGAAACATTTCGTCTCCTTACCTCTTGTATTCATTGATTCATACTCTGTTTTCATTAATTTATGAGCACGTTGCCAGCCAACCGACAAACTACTAACAAGAATTACCTGTGTTTCCAGTTGGTGAAGATAAACTGTTCCGTTTATTTAATTTCTTACGTCCGAATAAATTTAGTTTATAAATGATTTAACATTTTACATAACCATAATACAGCACTCACAAATACAATAAAACTTGGTATATTAAGTTAAAAGTATACGTCTTAGTACCTCATAGAGTGCCCAATTTAACAGCAAAAATATTTCAAAAAATAAATACAAAGAGAAGTATTCAATTATCGCCCCTCCCCCCTGTCACCTTCTTGGTGAGACAATTATGTCAGAAAAATGTTCCGTGAAGCAAACGATTCCATGGTAAGACTTTGTTACTGTGTTTTTTAGCAATGAAGAACTGCGACCCCCTCCGCGAATCAACTTGGGTTCGATTGTCACCCCGCTCGGGGGTAACAATTCATTAACAAATATTTGAGTGACAATTTCAATATTAACTTAGAAGAATAGTGCGTTGAATACGTATATTCATTAGAAATAATTTCAATGATATTTTGTCACAGAATATATGTAATTAAAATATGAAAGAAACAAACATTTGAAAAAGTTGGTGTCAGGATTAAGTTACTTCCATTACAAATTCGACTAAAATACGAGTATTTTTTTACCCAGTATTTTTACTGTGCTTAACATATTAGCCTACATTATCTCAAATTGCTTATTCCTATCAGATTCTTGCTTTCACTCTTTATGCGAAGGCACAAACTACTTGCAGCAGATCTGTCACCGAGAGGCAAAACGCTCTCGAGAAATGCCTGCCGTGGTTCAGTCAGCGACTTCTGCACTTCCATCGTAGCTTTTGCTCTTGCCTGCGCACTCCGCCGCCCGCCGCCAGTCCGGCGTCCTCCTTTCGGCCCCTCCGGGGAAAGATTTCCGCCTGAAATATGCATGGGGCGCCTCGCCTCGAGGTCCAGGCAGCAACTCGCGCGCCGCCTCCGGCCCCGGCCGTGAGATAGCGCCCATTCGTCTTTAGCGACTCCACCGCACCCCACAATACCGCCTCGCCCGCACTCGCTACACCAGACTCGCCGCAGCCTCAGCCCCGCTCGCCGTGCTGCCCTCTGACTCGCCCTATAGCGCGACCCTCTGCCTCGACCTACCGCTCGCTCACCGCCGCACCGCCCCGCCGCCACAAGCCTCGCCACGCCAAATAAGCTCACCACCGTAGAAAAACACAATCACCAACCGCCACGTCTCGCTCGCCCCCACTCATTCGCGCTCGCCCGCTGCCCCGCCTAGCCACCAGAAAACCAACGCATCGCCAGCTCTCGCCACCGAAGAAAAGCCCAAACGACCTCGCCCCCGCCTCGCCCCGCCTCTTCCCCGCTTCCCGCCCGTGCCCCGGCCACCGCGCCTTGCAAACTTCCCTCACCCCGTCCGGCGCCGGCGCGCTCCACCCACTGCCTGCAACTAGCGCCGTCCGCTTCCCTGCGGTTGTTTTCGCCGTAGCTTGCGGCGATTCTCTGCTTAACTAGGCAATATTTGTACAGTAGTTATGGCATACCTCTTGCTCTGTGAAGTGAAGTTTCTGTATCTCCTCTAAACCATGTGGATAATCCAGTGACTGACAAATACATCCCTCAGGGTTGAGAAGGAAGTATTGAGACGCAATACATCCTTTAAAAACTGAGCTGTATCATTTAACCTAAACCCCATTTCAATACTTTGTTAATTTTCGTATTTCTTTTGTTTATTTTTTATAATTATATTGATTAAAATTAAAAGTATTTTTTATTGAACATTCATACATTTGTTCTGAGAAAAATGCCTCATTCCAAGAGTATGTCCTTTAACAAACTTGTCTCAGCTAATAACTAATACGGCAAATCAGTAAGGAAACATCAGTAGCTGCCACTCCTCCTCCGGGTTTCCCCAATGAGTCTTCAGCGCTTCGTCCTCCTGCATCCTGTCCTCTCCTTCCACCTCTCTCCACCCTCCCATCTCCTTTCACTCTTGACAATGCGCTCCGCTTCATAAAGCGCGGAACAGGCGGCAGCAGTGGCGCGGAACACTCGATTAACGGTCGACGCGAAGCGTCCGAAAAAACGAAAATGACTAATTTTGTTTTGTTTACGGGAAAAACAGGAGGTATGGCAGTCGGAGACTGAGGAGGTCTGATTAGTATTGAGATGAACACATCCTGTGGCTACTCTGTTCCTGCCCGCCCAGCCATCTCCATCGCCCTCGCCACCCACTTCGCCCACATCGCCTCTGTCGCTTGCATAGCCCCACTTCACCCACGCCGCTCTCATCTCCCCCGCCCGCTCACATCTATCCCGTTGCTCGTGCATTGCCTCTCGCCTTCAGCATCACTCCTAACGACCGCATCACCACTGCATAACTCCTACCGGGCACATCGGCCCGTCGCCCACATCAGCCCCGCTAGCTCCCTCTACCCAGCTACCAAACGTCTACCACTTTCCCTTCCCGCCAAACAGCGCCATCCCTCCGTCCTCTCCCTCTGTGTCCTTGCCAGTTCCATGGTCGCCTTTGCTACTCGTCCTCTCTGACATCCCCGCCGACTTCTCTTCTCATCGTTCCCTCCCTTGTACCCACTCTGCCTGCGTCGAATCCGGTTTCTCCGGGAACACTACTGCTTGCATTGCTTGCTGCGAAGTAACGAAATCTCGCTGCCTTCCTCTTCCCTGTCGCCCTCCCTCGCACCGCTTACGAATAGTTACATCACCTCTCTTCTATCTTCCTCTCCACCTTCTAAAATCTACGGATGACTGTTGTGTACTAAAATGATTGCTGTTTGGTTAGTTCGTGTTTCAGGACTCGTCAACTGCTATGGTCATTTGTCCCGTTAGTGTAGTGATATTTTTAATCACGGGAGGCGGCGATGGTCTTCTGCCGCTGGATGGCGAAATTCGGTGACGACCTACACGCCGGCTTGCGAGTGTTTGTTTGTTTTTTTCATCCAGATATCCCACGAGCGGGGCACCGCCCCAGCCCACCTCTTCCGATATGTGTATTGCATGTACGGGACAATGATCGCAGTAAGAGATGAAGATAGGAGTAGGAAGAAGAAGGAAAGATCGCGCGCGATCCGTGACCCGTTTGTTAAGATACTGCTCCGACATTCGACTGGTATTAGTCGAAAAACCACGAAAAGCTAAACCGATCGGCGCCGCCGGTCGTTAGAGTTCTCCTCCAGATGATGACTGAACTCGGCGTAGCAAAGTAGATAGGGCCAAAAATCCGCCCGCCGTCGGCACGCGAACCCTACGCCCTGAGGTACTTCAGTGACGTCAGTTGATGACGTGATCCATCTCTGCAGGAAGTACGAAGACGAGATGTGCACTTCCTGCGCGAAATCTGAGATGGAAGCAACCTGGTTAGGTCGGCATCGGATCTCGCAAGCCAGAATGGGAAGATCACCGTCACCTCCCGCGATTAAAATAAAGCATGCACTACACTTACAGGACTGGTGACCTTAGCTGTTGGCGCGCCTGGAATCACTAACCAATCAGTCAACTAAATCAGTAACTCAATCAATCAATCCACTAAAAGCAACAGGAGCACTTAAATCAATATGTATAATTTCAGGTAAAACCAAGACATGAGTTTAGGAAAGCAAAGAGCTAGTAGATGATGATACGAATACAAGAACCTCTTGAGATATCAAATTAAGTCGTTACATTTAAGACTCGCCCACCGCCAAGAAGCTCCCACACGTTTTTTACCGACCGTCGAAGCCATTAGACCCGTTAGTTTAGTAGTTGCATCTGTCATCTCAACTGAATGAGCGGGTGTCATATCTACGATGGAGCTCCGCTTCGGCTCCGCTTGGGCTCCGCTTCGGCTCCGCTTCGGTTACAAATGAGAGGGGGAGGCTTTGGCACGAGCCCGAAGACCGGTCTAAAATTCTGCGCGTATCGTTAACATCTGCCTTCTCCTTCTACTTCCGACTCGTCTCTCCTTTTTGCGCCGTTCTCTTTTTCTCGCTTGGCACACGCTCCAAATTCCACGTCTGTTGTCCTTTGTCTTTCCAAGACTTGCCTTTTTAAATTAGTTCTCAAAGCTTTGCTCGTTAAACCCGTCCTAAAATGTTACATTACGTTCTAATGATAAGAATGATGGTTTAGACGGAAGACTAGGCCCCTTACAAAGGTGGTATGATTGTTGCTCATTTCTTTACTCAAGATTATGCAAACATTTCATTTAAATTATCAGCGGAATGTAAAGAATATAACCAAATAAAATTGTTCCCTCTTTGATACGATCTTAATTGGGTTTTAAATGCTGTCTGCTTGCATTGAATAAAATTATTTTTGATTTTATACTTTTTATATTATTAAACACTGAATGAGATGCTAGGGAACAGTTAGAAATAACCTTTCTAGAAGAAATGTGAGATTCTACAGATCTTTAATTATCTTTAAATAAAATCTACCTTATATTCTGTCAGGTAGTATGTGCAACTTTACTGTAAATAGTGAAAAGAAACTTCTGAGGTCCCTACCCTGTAATATCTACCTTGGACTCAACCTTGTGGAGGCCAGCCCACAGTTTTTTTACTGCACTCGGTAGGCAAAATGCCAACTTGTTCACTGTGACAACTCTAAGGCCGGCACTCCACATGGGCTGTGTGTGTAGAAGGCATGTGTGAACCAAGATCTCTTGTGTGTTGCAGCCATCTGACTCAGACTTCTTCGTGGCTGCCACCCGCAGAGACCTGGTCACAAGCAAGTGGAGGATTTCCATACGGGTGGGAGCCTGCAACTGACAGTGATGGGAAGCCGTACTTTATCAAGTGAGTTTTCAAGTTCTTTTATAGCAAATAGTAAAGATTATTTAAATTAGTAACAGTGATAAAATGTCCCATAATCTCTTGATTAAACCCCTTTTTGGTAGGAACTATCATGAAAGTTATGTAGGATACTTCATGTGTATTTCCCTTAAAACAATAGTTGTAGATGTAGCTCTAATATGTGACTTACATAATTAATTATAGTTTTTAGGATAGACAATTGTTAACTGCCTGATATACTGAAAAACTCTGAATGTGGTTTGGATTTATGAGGTTTTGTGGACATTGTGATGAATAGTGTAGATGCATGTGGAACATGGTAGGTTAAAAAAGTAAAGAAAACCACCTAGCACTGTGGTATATAATTATAACATATTTATCCTTTAAATTAATTTTGCTCCACAACCCTTTTTATGTATCTTTCAATCAAGCATATTCAGACAAGAGGAGTGAACACATTGTCAAATATAAACAATTTGCAGTGACTATCTTACATTTACAGAAAAGTTGTTTTTTTTTTATGGAAACCAAAACTTGAATATTATTATATCAACCTGTACTTTTTTGACTTAAAAACTTCTGGGGGAAAATGTATTTATTTTTTTGAAAAATGAAGAAAAAAAGTAATAAATCAATGATGTACAGTGTTGCTTGCTGAACATAGCATGTTTCAAGTGTCAACCTTGCTTTGTGGTGTGTCTCATGTTGTGTCGTAAATGTCATATGTGTAAAAGTATTTTTTCTGACTCAAGTGCAAAATCAATCCTTCTCTAGTTGTAAATTTAGATACTGAACCTGAACAACAAAAGGTAAACAAACAAAAAAAAAATGTTATCATATACTAAGATTAGATATAACTTACTAAAAACCAAAAATATGAAAGAAAAAGAAGAAAATAATAAATGCATGACAACCCTTAAATTCCTTGTTAAGAAATGTTTCAACAGAGCAGTTGGAAATTGTTGTTATTTATTGGTCACAAATTTTACCCAATTTGTAGTGTCATAATAATACCCAAGTGTTTGTTGTGTGTCTGATTGTTCCCTGGCAAGTGAAAATCCATTTTCGTTTCCTGCAGAAGATATTTTTGGATATAAGCAAACATGAACAGCAACTCTACACCAATCCTGGTCTCCATTATTGAGCTACTCAAATGAATACTGGAAATTTTAAATTTTTTGTGTATATAATACTTTTTAGATACCACATCCCAAAATGCACAAAAACTGCTGCATTTTTATTTCTTTTCACTCCATCCAAACTTATCTGAAATATATATTTACACTGTAGGTACTGTTGTAATGCCCTAGTGTAGGTCTACATTCAGAGGAAATTGAAAGTAACACCTACATTAGTCTTATCTGTTACACTTATCACATCTGTACAAAGTGCACATCCTTGAATTTGCACCTGATCACGCTGTTAAAATAACACTTTCAATACATTTTTTTTAGTAAATGCCACTTATGCACTGCTTATGAAAGCTTTCACTCTTTTATCACAAATGTGCACTACAATATTGTTTTCTTTGAATACATGAAAATTTTGAAGGAAATTTTGTCACCTACTAAGATATAACATATTAAAAAACAAATCTCACGGATCATCATTGGAACCACACTTTTGTGTAGTGTCATATGAGTTGCATAACGTAGATGTTTTGCAACTTGTTTCACATTCAACATGCCCATCAAAAGCATTATTGACTCTCAAACCTTGCCCCTTTTCAGGTGGCTATTTCTTCAAGTAAGCAAACTATGTTGAATAAATCTGCTTTAAATTCTATTTCTGGCAGTATGTTCTCCAAATTTAATTCTATGAAGACCATGTACTTGGACACGAGGGCTAAGTAAGAGTTCCATTTTTCTATAGAATTACATCAGCATGTTGAAACTCAAGTTCTTATTCAAATTTATGTGTATGTTTGTAATTCTTGGACCGAATCAGAATGCTGAAGTTAATTGGGGGTAGAGGCCAGTTTCCAGTGTGATTGCTTGATTCATGTCACTGTAGGTTTGGGACTCAGAAACTTGATGTCTAGAGTAGATGGCGTCAGGCGTCTCACTTTCACCAACAATCACAATGTGAATCAGCAGTTCTTCCTCCAAAGACCAAGGTAGTGTTGATGCGTTTTGAAACGACAAAAGAATATTATGCAAACTTATCTCTCTGTTTCCTTCTGTGTTATGAAAGTAGAAGTTGTATTTTATCTTGCAAAGAATATGCCTTACGAAATTTTGGTTATTATTCTTGTAAAGTATGTAATTTCTAATAGGTACCTAAGTATTTTTTTTTTGCTTCAATAGTTTTGCTGTTGAGATGTTATTTTTCAGTTATTGAAATGAATATATAAGTGAAAAATGTGGACAACAATCAGAAAAAGTATCTCTCTCTATTTATTTGCGATATTACTCAATTTACCTAGTTATTACTTTTAATAAAGCTACGACAAACAGAAATGCTTTTTCTGCTATTACATTGATCTAATTATTGGTACAAAATGTTAATCTAAAGATATATATTTTGAGTTCTTGAACATTGTATTGTTTTAAAGCTTCAATAAAATTTCTAGTGCACTAAACAAGTTTTTTGAAAATACTTTTTTCTTTTTAATAAATATTCCAAAATTTATGTATGCCTTTGGAAACAGAGAGTATTTTTCCTGTGCTAAAATTTTTCTTTCATTTGGCATTTGGAAAGGAAATTGCTTAAAAACAGTTTCTCAGATAGAAAAAAGTACGCTGGCGCCGTAGATGTTTTGTGTATTTGTGCTAATGTAAAACTTGATGTGTTTGATTAAGTTTATTGCCTCTTGCATGGCATGCATGTGTTTAGCTTGTGTATTTGTTTAGTATACCTAGGTATATTGTGAATATCTTTTTTAGCCTCAGTGAACATTATGAATGGAATGGTATTTATGAATATTTATCATTATTTGTAATTTTTTTTTTTCCTTTTCCCCTTAATAAAAAGTGAAATATCTGTATTTATATTTATTACAGTACTTTGAAAACATGCTTTGTCTGTTTTGTATTCTTCAGCTCATTTTTAATATTTCATACCTTTATTATTTGTAAGTCAGCCATCATTTGTTTCATTCTTAAATATAAATTCATTGGTGATACAATCCAATCACACATAAAATCGCCATCCAATGTATATGAAAATTGGCATAATTTTCAAACAAGTGTTGGTAACATTTCTTTAATGTTAGATGTCATATTTCTGAAATATCCATAAATGTATTTTAACTGAATAGTGATGGCTGGTTTACACTTTCATATCACTGCGAATGTATTTACAATTATCATTTTTACAACAGCCACCTCAACAAGACAACCACATATGAGGATCCTCGCAAAGATTGGACGGAGGAGCCTCCTCAACCAAGGCAGGTGGAGCTCAGCAGACACCCCGAACTGGGATTTGGATTTGTTGCTGGTTCAGAGAAACCTGTCATTGTTAGGTAAGATGTTTTCTTCATCATGGATATGGTGAATGTTTTCCATCATATTTTAGTCTCTTATGTATTACTTAATTATTTTTTCGAATTTACTGAAAATTTAAATTATGTAATTTTTGTTGCACTGAGAATTTTTATAAATAAAAGTGACTTAAACTTTTTTTTTTCTTTTTCTTTTGTTATGATCTCTGTAGAAGCATGGTTAGCACTGCCTTATAACATACTTCGGGTTTTATTTTCTCATCCCTAAACCTCTTCATTACATCTTTCTCTCCCATTCTTCCCCTATAATTTACCTTTCCCTTGTATCCTGCACTAGTGCTCCATGTTTTATTTATGAACTATTTTTCCACTATTTATTACTGACTTCACATCTACAATATGTGCTTATCACACTGTTCTTATAAGTAATTAACAGGAATATTTTGGAAAAACAAGTAAAATTTAAATAAAGAGAAATATACAAATAAATATAAACATATTGTAAATTATTCAAATGTCAATTCCATTATTAAAATATTAAAGACAACTCTTGCACAATTACATTAAAGGGCATAAGAGGTAATAGATTGAATTTGTAGATGGTGTTAAAGTTTCTAACATTAAAAAGAATAGGGTCGATCACTTATAAGATTATTCAATTGTAATTCATTTATAAAATTATAGAGAAAACATTTTTTTTTTTATTATCAATGTACACTTATTATTAATAATTTGTTTTGAAATAAAAAAATTTTCTTTTTCAAATGTAACTAAAGAATATGTGTATTCTTTAATCCTGCAAGATAAAGTTGTTCCTTTTTGATTCAAAATTATATTTGCATGTTAACATATTTTTTAATTGTAATTTGAATATTAAAATTACAATTAAAATTTTTTCTTTAGTGCCCATTAGTGCTCCATGGTTTTAAAATAAACATTTCTTACCTCCTGAATACTTACTCTCATATTCAATCTGCTGAGATTCAATATCAATTTTTTGTATCAGGTTTGTCACAGAAGGTGGTCCCAGTGTTGACAAATTGCAACCAGGTGACCAAATATTAAACATCAATGGAGAAGATGTAAAGAAAGCACCACGTGACCATGTTATTCAGCTGGTACGTTCCTGCAAGGACACAGTCCAACTCACTGTGTGTCAACCTCCTCTTGACAATGTAAGTCAACTTAATATGTTATCTTTCCTTCCTGGTATATTTCTTATGTGGTAACTTCGTTGGAAAGTTGTCAAAATTTTAAGATATTTTTGACTGTTGTTTCTTCTCTTCATTTATAATTGCTTGTAATTGTGCATTTGTAAGGAAGTAGTAACTGCAAATAATGATTATATTCACATTTGGTGTAGCAAGTTTCACTTTCTTTACCTTTTGAGTAAAATACCTTAATTATAATCAGGGCTTGGATTCTGATGACCTAAACTTCTTTTAAAATGACCTATAGAATGACTTAAAAATAAAAGGAATATGACCTAAAAATATGAGAAAAAGACCTAATTTTTTTTTAAATACTCAAAGATTTGCATGAAAATGTTTACTTATTCAATGAATTTTACAATTTTAAATAAAATTTATTTATAAAATATTATATTTTATATAAAGTCTTTCTTTTAGAAGGAAATGTAATCCTTAGCACTGATCTTCCAGTTTTGAAAGGTGGAGAAAGTTACCGAAGACCCCTGTAATTCTGGGAGTTCAAAAAACAGAATCCACAGCAGTAATAAATTTCATCATGAACTGATGATATAACATAAAGTTTGCTTTAGTGTAACATTGTAAATTCATGGAATATACATTAGCAAAAAAAAAAAAAAAAAAAAAAAAAAAGAAAGAAAAAAGAAGAAAAAAAACAAATAAAATAAAAATGACAAACGTGATGCTAAGATTTAAAAAAATTACCTAAAATTTGAAAAATGATAAAAAAAAGAATCATTTTTTTATATTTATATCGTCTTTATACCATGATAATTGTTCATTTACAAGTTAGCTATGTCTAGAATGAATCAATGAAAAGATGATATGTCATCAGAATCTGAGCTCTCATTATAATGATCCACAATAATTCAAATTTATAACGTTTGTCCTTCAAGTTGAATTTTAACTGGTAGTAAAAGTTATGTGTATTTAATTTTAACCATTATTTTAAAATGTATTTTTAAAATTAATTTTCATTCCAGTCTGCAAGAAAATCAGCTCTTCTTAGTGCTGCCAAAAAAGCAAAACTTAAATCAAATCCTTCCAGAGTCCGTTTTGCTGAAGGTGTGGTTGTCAATGGATCACCATTGTTTCCTGTAAGCTTCATTTAGTAAAAAATTGATGGTATTTTGCGAAGTATTATTTTGTGAAGTGAAGTTTTCAAACAATGATTGTTTCAGCCATCAACGTTTTCCATGGGAGATTCTTCAGTACCATTCATGCCCAATGTTTTAAAAGTATTTCTGGAAAATGGACAAACCAAATCTTTTAAATATGATTCTAATACATTGGTACGAGATGTTGTGGAATCCTTACATCAGAAATTGTGCATCAAGGCAATGGAGCATTTCTCACTAGTAGTGGAACATGTGAAAAGTCTCCGCCGGAATAAACTCACACTATTGGACCCTCAAGAACATCTTGCAAGAGTGAGTGAATTAAGGTGGAACTTTGCTTCACAGGCATTACGATGTGCTTCCTTCATGTAGAACAAAAAAGTTTGGGTGCCATCCCTGTTCTTTTGAGAACCCAGATAATTTGGATGTAATATTTTTGTCATCTTCCAGTATTAATTACTTAGTTGACATGTGCATTTTTCAAATTAAGTTCATTATTTGGGTGGCTACATTTTTTTTGTAAACATGTGGTCAAAATTTTGTATGGTAGATATTTTAAAGAGGTCTGGTAATTCAAAAACATAACGTCACATATAAGCATCTTTATTCACTATTCTTTTGAAACAAGTTTCAACCCAGATAATGCAAAATCCTTTTTTTTTTATTATTGCAATGCAATTTCAAGAAATGGTATAACAAATGAAAACATTACATATTTTCTTTTATAAAAAAATGTTATCAATAATACAATCTTCAGAAGCAGGTGTTCTTTTAAAAGATGGGTGGCATTATGTACACCGCACAGCATTTTGCTCTGCTATATCAATTCAATGATGGACAAGTGGAAAAAGCTCTTTTTTGATGAAAAGATGCCTCCCATAAGTTTATTATATTTCTTTACAATATTTAGTTGTTGAACATTCATGTTCTTTATTTTTTGGGAAAAACGCTTTACCTGAAATATGGGCAAGCCCTGAAATGTGGGCCACAAACATCTTGGTTTTTGTATTATTCAGGTAAAGTATGAAAAGCACTTTGATAAGAATCACACTGTTCTTTGTTGTCTAGTGATGTTGCGCCAGTTTATAATTTATAACTCAATCTGATGGATTATTATGAATTGTTTCGTGCCATGATTCCCAAAGTATAATGATTCCTGGACGTTGCATTGAATATCAAAACATTGTGTAATCAGAAGCATTTTACCACTACATATCACGGCTAGACACACATACATAGCCATTCAATAGAAGTATGACAAAAAACATTTCATTACATTATGTTAAATATCACCTTCCTGGTTACGAGAAGCAGCATGTCTATTAGGATATTCCACTATCAGATCAATTACCCATGGAGGCAAATGTATAGTAATATCATGCCTGCTTGAAGAAAATTTTCTGCTAGACTTATTTTCTTGAGTTGATTACCCTTTTCTCTTTCTTTTTGCATCAGAACAAAAAACAGCATGTTCATCACAACCATCTCCAGACTTTACAATTTATTCATTTGTATTTCTAAAATATTCTGTCTCAACTCTGAGGTGTCAGGAAGTTTCTGATAGTGACATTTTTCTCTTCTGTACTATCATCAGTAGCATTGCCAGATGCAAAGGTTGTAAAATCAAAGATTTCCCAGACAACTGAATCACTGTCTGTATTGTGTACTTCTAAAAGTTCATGCAGTTAGAGGTTGTCTCCAGTATCCGTAAGAACAAACATTGCACCAAATCATGTCATATTTTGTCACTGTGCTTTATAAAGTACACACAAAATGTTTTATAACTGAAAATGTTCATTGCAAATATTAACCATTTTTGCACAGTACAACATTGAGACTGTTTGAATTAACTTCAATTGTTCCAATTCAATTATGAACTAGTACAACAATGAGAATTTACCTTATTTTTTCACTGTGCTCATCTCCAAATATTTCTCAGAAGTTGAAGAATTTCAAACCTTATGCTGTCCTCAAACAATACTGACAGGTATTCTAAACTTCAACTATAATCTTTCACTGTAATCTACAGTAATTTCAAAGTTAAAAATGAATTTGAAAGAATTCTTAAACATTTAACAATTCTGTGTCTTTTTAAGAGAACAGTGACAATATCTGGGTCATTACTAGGAGAATATAATTTTCTTTTATTATGTTGCAGATAGCAGCTCGCCCTGGCTCACACAATTTGCGTTGTCTATTTAGAGTTGCCTTCGTGCCTAAAGATGCTTGTGATTTGGCACAAAGAGATCTTGTGGCCTTTGAGTATTTATATATGCAGGTGAGTATATTTATTTTACAATGACGTTGTTAAAATTACACATAGCAGGAATTGAAAGAACTGAAGCTTTCATCTTGTAATTTTATTAATTTTTTTAGTGCTGTAATGATGTGGTTCAGGAAAGGTATGCCCCAGAGTTAAAATATGATATAGCTCTGAGATTAGCTGCACTGCATATTCACCAGCATGCTATTTCCAATAATATGACTGGAAAAGTAACTGTCAAAGCAATTGAGTAAGTACAGAGGAATTATAAATATGTATTGTTTACACATTGTTTTGAATTGTAACATTAATGATTTTGCCCCCAGGAGAGAATTTGGATTAGAAAGATTTGTCCCTGTGTCACTCATGGGGACAATGAAACGCAAGGAGTTGAGAAAATTAATTAGTCATTTTTTGAAACTCAACCACAATCTCTCTCCATCAGGCCAAAAAAGTCTGACTAGTTTGCAGGCAAAGTTATATTATCTTAATATCATCAGTGAGTTACCAAGTTATGGAGCAAAATGTTTCTCCACAAACATTCGAGTGAGTATGAATAGACTATAAATTTGTAATAAATGAAATGTCAGTAATAGTCTAAAATATATGAATATTTTGTCTAGTGAGCATTTTCATATGTGCAGTGTTTTTGTCTTGCAGGATTCCAATATGGAAAGAGTTATTTTAGTCAGCCCTAAATTTGGAATAAGTCAGATAACTGGTTTAAGGAATACTGTGGTGAGCAAAAATCTAATGACAGTATTAAAATATCTTTGTGAATTAATAAATCTCTAAAATTGGCTTAAATATTTTCCTGTAGCCTGTACCACTTGCTGATATTGAACAAATGAGTCTAGTCACTGTTACTCGGGAAGATGAACTTTCTCGCTGTGTGAGAATACACATTCCTGCCCATGAAGAGAAGGTGAGCACTCTCTGTGGTTAAAATTATTTCAGTCTCTTGGAATATTTCATTGTAAATTAACCTTTTTAATTAATTAGTGAGCTTTCATTACATAACTTTTCTGAACATGTTTGTTTTCATTTATAAAATGTAATTACTTTTGTTCTAAAAATTAAGTGTGTTCAGCATTTTATACAACTTTATTTTACTTACCTGGATAAATTCTAAGGTAACCATCATTTTATTCCAAATCTGTTAGTTTTCTGTTCAGAATTAAAAACAATTTTTAAATTTACATCATATCTATAAAGACATTATGCAGGAATTGTAAAAATCTTTAACCATTTACTATGATTCAACACAGATGAACAAATGTTACCTATTCGCTCTGTGTTATTTTCTTCATAGTTAATTTCATTTTGGTACTTGAATTTCTATTATAGGAGTTGGTACTAAGCTTAGAGGATCGAGATGCTGAAGAATTGGTGCTGGTGTTACAAGGATATTATCATGTTTTAGTTGGTAAACCATTGGCAGTTCATAAAGATAAGGATCCTGCTTGGTGTGAAGATACAGGTATGAAATATTTTGGAAGTGCAGTAAACCCTATAGAGAATGAAGGTGCAAGAACTGTATTGTCACTTGTAATTCAGTGATGAATAAAGTCATAAAATTAGCTGATTAAAAAAGAATATGAATTCATTGCAGTATTTTTTAATGGGACACAATTAACTAATAAAGACATAAAAATAATATTTAATACTAGTTTACTTTTTTACATTCAATAATACATTACTTGCATTTATGTGGTTTATATGTTCAAATTTGAACTGGGATATTATAAGGGCTGGATATGTATTTCATTAACTGAGTATCTATGGGAATGAAGATAGTTTCTATACTAAATTGAATCAAATCAAACATAGGTGCAGAGAAATATTGATAATAGTATGGAAAATGTGTGCATGATCAAACTATTTCATCAGAGCTAATCAGTATTGTTTACTTTTAAAGAGAGAATGCTGGTGTAGGATAATACTTCTCTCCCAAATTATCAAGTTATAGTTAAAATTGAATAATTAAGTGCTATGATAGTCTAATGAGAGTAAGTAGTAAGTAACAGTAGTTTAATCACACTGATTCAAACAATTTTGTAATAAATAGACCTATGCTGAAATGAATTTTGTGATGAATTATGACATTAGATTAGACTAAGAAAAATATATTTCATATTTTTGAATGTAGCAATCCACAATGTTGGCATAAACAAGTAAAAGATAAGAGGGAAGCTAACATGTATTAGCAGTTAATGGAACGTGTACTAATAGAAAATTAAAATTTTGGTGATTGACTTCTGTAGGATGTGAAACAAAAAGAATTTGTGTGATAATTAAACAACAACATCTTGACTTTTGTAATGAACAATACTAAATATATTTGTCATGCCTGATCCTAGTTTAAATATTACAGTGTTTAAGATGATTTGTCAGAAGATTTTGTAATATAAGATTAATATTTTATTTCATGATTAAAATATATAGCTAAGAAATAGAATGCATAATTTTTCTTATGTTTTAGCTCCTTCGTACCATTCTCAGCATCAGGTAGTGCCTGCTAAGTGGAGCTATGCCACAAAAGACAATAACCAGCATTATGCTGTATTTACAATGCCCCCACCATATCACCCTCAACATGTGAGTCTGTTGTATTCTTACACATCTATTCATCTTTCATTTTCAAAGTTCGCTTATACTTGGCTTCCTTATGTAATACTGTAATATTTTTATGTATAATTTCTTTTTAGGCAAAATCAAATGGCCACATACCCTCACAGACAAAACCTTTAGTAATAGATACTGCAAATTCTAGCAGACCTGCTTATGGAGTTGATAATAATATGAACAACATGTAAGTATCATAAAAACAACACAATTAATACAATTTGTAATATAATTTTTCTCTGCAATTTTATTAGAACAATATTATTTAATAGTTTAATTTATTCATGTAAAATATTCATATAATGCATCTAAGTTACACAATTTATTTTATTGCTTGCTTAAATGCCTATTGCATTCTTGAAGCTGTTAATTTGCTTAAATGCTTTTTTGTATATATCATGCTATTGTCCATGCAGGCCTGGAATGATTGCTATGAATGGCAGTGTACCTCGTGATTATGAGGGATACACTGCAGAAGAAACCCGCAGAGCTGTCATGGCTCAAAAACTTGCAGATTATGCCAGTACCCATAAAATGGGTTTTGATTTGCAGAGTGT
The DNA here is from genome assembly GCA_017312745.1 of Gryllus bimaculatus. Lineage (NCBI taxonomy): Eukaryota > Metazoa > Arthropoda > Insecta > Orthoptera > Gryllidae > Gryllus > Gryllus bimaculatus. The sequence continues at coordinate 6,951,591 of BOPP01000056.1, forward strand.
TGTTTCTATGGAAATTCTGGAAAGCAATGGTGGCTTTGCAGAAGCAAGAAATGAAGAGGTATACTGTTTTTATGTGAAAAAGTTGTTAATGATTGTGTTTTCATGAGTTATATTTATGTATTTTATTCATAAAGTATTTATTATAGGGCAAAATTAATATTAAATGACTTTCAAATCACAAAATAAGTAACAGACTGTTCTTCAAATTAACTTTTTGATAAATATTTGAAAAATGATTTTAAAAAGTTATATTTCTCTCAAGTGCTTTAATTTTTTTAAATAGTGTGTATTATATTGGAAATTAAACCTGTTTTTAAACTGTTATACAATTTATATACGTCATAAAATAATTCATGTGATTTTCTTTTAAGACTACAAAATTGTCTTAGTCTAATGTTATATTGTCATGGATTAATTGTTTCATCATATAATTCATCGTATAATATTGAAATTCAATGTTAAGACTATTATCAATTATTGTATTATGTTCACAAACAAGTTTTGAATTTTTTGTTTTAATGTAAGATGAAATTTATTAGCACTTCATTTGAATGTTTGCTGATGAAATTATTTATTGGTAAAGAGCTACTTTGCTATATGTAAATATGCATTGCACACTTTCCAAGTTTTTTTCTCACAACCACATCAATAATGAATGTGTGACCATTCTTTGAATAATTTTTTTACGAGACAAATCACCACATCACTGTGTCTGTTCTTGTCTGCAGTGTTGGAGAAACTCAGTTAGTTTTTGTGAGGTCTAGAATAGTATGGGGAACTGTGTTCATAAAGCTAACTAAAACCTTATGAAAAATGCACAAATAGTTATGTTTCACTCAGGAAGATTCTTTGGAAGTATTGCATTCTCATTTTCAATTAAATTTTTAATTTGAACACAATTTGCTTGTTTTTTCTTTCGTTCTTAATCCGGCAAGCTATACATCACATGAAATATTGATCATTATTGATCATGAAAACTCACCAATCTACCTGCACGTGTCAAGAAGTCTTTGGATTCAGTCAACAATGAGGTTCACTCTTCAGTCTATTTAGCTACTTACTTCTGTCCAATATGCTTGTGAAATAAATATATAAGTAAATAATTAAAAAATGACATTGCAGGAATAACACTATGAATCGAGTTTAAACATTTGTAATGTTGAACAAGATTTTATTTTTATTGATGTTTTTAGTATTCAACTTTCTAGAAGAATAAGTAAATCTAGCTGAACTTCAGTAGTAATGTTGAGAACTTTTTATGAATGATAGTTATGAATAATTATTATGTGACAGGATATAAATAAAATTATCCTGTCCAAATCCGAGCTTTCTTTTAGTAATTGCGTTGTCTATAACGTTTGTATTGTTTTCTTGTAGGTGTTGCGCAGAGTGGCTGAGATGCAGGAATTGGTAAACAGTTCAGAGCAGTACCTAACTGAGCAGCAGCAGCAAATCCAGCAGCAACAACGAGAGCAGCGAGAGCGGGAAGAAAGTGACTCGGAAAGCTCTCATGTGTCATCAATGGATGCTGATGCTCCTGGGCAATTAAAGCACAGTGATTCCCTACTACTGCTCACTCAGGTGAATAAGGAATGTTATGTATGGCTTTCCCCAAAATATCTATTACCTCTATGTCTTCAGTTGACCCAAGATGCTTCTAAACATTGATAGGAAGTTGTACAAATTCAAGAAAAAAAAGTTGTAAATCAGTTTTATAAGTTGTTTCACTGAAAGGTGAGAATATGAATATTGCAAAAATATTGCAAACAGTAATTTCTGTGAAAAAAGTTATGAGTAAATGCATTGACTGTATCAGTATTTAAATAACGAATATTATTCGCTAAGGGGGTGGAAGGGGTTTGAGGTAGGGATGGGCGATTTAATCGCAATAAGTACAACAATCAATTATTTAATGAGGTTAATTGAAAAATTGAAATTGATTACTTTTGTACTCATTAACATACACACTAATTAATTTTTTCAATTTTTAACTTGAAAATTTTAATTAACAAACGTTAATTTTCAAGACTAGCAAAATATGAAAGTATATCTTTACTTTTAACTTTTATTGTCTCTACTCACTAATGATTGCAGTTTATGTTTCTGTTCGATATTATTCATTTGAAGATCTGTTTCATCGTCATTTGAAGATTTTGGTTGATGAACATGCTTTTTCTGATTTCATTCAAATAACAAATAAATTTGACTTAAGCAGATAAATATCAATAAAAAAATTTAACAAGACAACATTGAGAATGATTTGCATTCTCGTAATAGGTTTTCTTAAAATAAGTTAAGTTACCAACCGCTTAATTAATTTACAAATAAAACTATTGTATAAGATTAATCAACAAATTTGGAACAATTAATCAATGCATGATAATTTAATAAAATATACAAATCAATTAAATATTAATCGGTTATTATTACATAATTGCCCAATCCCTACTTTGAGGTACCATTACACTACACTACATAGGAGTAGAGAATGTTAGTTTAGTGCTAAGTAATACTGAATTTTTTTCAACATTAGCGGCAATAATTCTAAATAATAAATTTTTTCACTTATGCATCCTTTCTTCACTCAAAAATTATCTCCTTTACTCAAAATTCTTATTTTTAGATGCAGGGAGCATCACAACTCATTTTGACTTTAACTATTGTTCATTGTAAAATAGAACACCAATAAAATTAATACAAAAATATTTTCTCTGTTACGTAATTCATTTTTACTTATTGGGAAGGGGGGAGTGTTGTCATAAGGGTTAAATAGTTTTGTAACATGTGTATCTACACCCCTGCCATAAGTCAGCACAATGATGTCATGAGGCAACAAAGTTAAGGATGAGGTCACTAAATACCATTACCTATGAAATATTTGTATTTCATTTTTTTATTTTACATGAATTTCTGTCTTTCTTTATTTTTAACATCATCAGTTATTTTGACAATGTGAATGTTGTTTAAATTTTCCTGCTCCAGGTACAAAATAGTGAAGTATTTTAGTCTTTCTTCTTCCATTATAGTCCATAAGTAACTTTTCATTCTTTAAAACTGAAATTGATGTTTCTCTGGATGCATTAGATGAGGGAAATATTACAAAAGTAATATTTAAAAATTCAGTAATTTGCAAGACCTTTCACTGGCAGCTCCATGTATGTGATGATATCCATTGACCTCACAATCACAAGCATCACACTATGCTTCAATTTCTGTTGCTTCAATTTCTATGGAAAGTGTACACGGCTTGAGAGCATTATTTCCAAATAAAGAGTTAATTTCTTAAAAATTGAATGTCCCCATAATAAACTCACCCATAATAAACTGATAAAAGACATTATGCAATTGTAGTATTTGTGAAGGTTATTTATGTAGAAATATTTGATTTAATGCAGTGTTGTATGAGTGTATTTTATTTGTTGTTCTTGAGCAGTGTACCTACTTACTTATTGCAAAATTATTTTGTGTGGTTTTGTTCAGCAGAATTTTTGCTTATGCAAACCTTTAATTTTTATTTCCTTTCATTTTCCAGGGTCAGAAATTACTCCCTGAAGAGGTAACTGCTGCAGTCCAAAATATAGATCTCGGTGACAATGAGCCCTCTGAAAGTGATACTGATTCAATGAGTACTCCAACCAATAGCCCCTCTCATAGACCTGTACCAGGTGTGTTCTTATACATTATTGTTTCATTTTCTACTCTTGTTTGTGAGATTATATATTAATGTGAGTATAAACATTTTAGGAAAAGAACATGGAAATTACAACTCTACATCTGTTCTGAAACCAAGTGGCTCAAGTTTTGGCCTCCATAGTCCAGATAATCTTTTGCCTGTTGGATACAGAAGTAATGATCATAACTTACAAGTAAGTGTAGATAAAATTGATATTTTTGTTTTATAATATTATATTATAGTTTTTTTAATTTTACACCATACTATTTCTTTAGAAATAATTTTGTTATGACATTTTACAGGATCTATTAAAAAGACTTCAAGAAGACAATACTCTGCCTTACAACTTTGCTGAAGGAACTTTGTACTTGGATCCAGATATCATTGATTTAACTATGATACCACCACCCATTACACCAGATGAGGTACCTACTGTCATTTACTTTGTTCCTGTAGTACATTGTGAATTCCTTAGGTGTTCTTATCCTGTTGGAAAATGTATTGGTATTATAATTATTGATATGGTGTCATTATGGTTTCTATTGCTATTATTGTTCCCATGGTTATTATTATTATTATTATTATTATTATTATTATTATTATTATTATTATTATTATTATTATTATTTACAACTTTTGGCAAATTGTTTAATTATTCTTTACAATTTCATTTCATACAATGATTTCCTGAAACTCCTATAGACTCTAAATAAATAGTGGCAAATTCTGTCAAGCAGTGAATACTAAAATAATTTGTTCTTTCTTCAATTAACAATAATATATTGTGGGTGAATTTGAAATTTTCCTTGTTATTCAGGATGGAGTATATGGACTACCACCACAACTTAGTATGCCTCCCACACCATTTGCTGATCATTCTCCTCTTGAAACTGAACTTCAAATGGCACAGCTGAGAAGCATGCCTAATGGACCAAACTGGGATTTCTCTAATGGTACAGTCTTAGGACAGGATTTGTTACTTGGTAAACTTCTCTTGCTCTTCCTTTCAACTTTCTACTTGTATTTCCTTCTTCCTTTCCATTATTTCTCTTGTGTATTGCTATGAACTGCATTTTAGTATTTATGCATTAGTATTTCATTTTGGAGATTCTCTTAAGGAATTATAGTCTGTACATTCTTCTGCACCACTACAAATCCATCTATTTACTTAATATTAATTATCATGTATATTAATATGTATTCACACCATTGTGTGTTTAAGACATACAAGTGATATGTCTAAAACTTCATTGATTTTGATTTTGGCTTGTGGAATACTAGTGCCAGATTTGTTGTCCATAGCCCATATGACCTTCAGCAAACATTTCAGCCTTATTGAATCGTAAACATTTTTCTATCAGTTCTAAATTATGAGAAATAACAAGAGGCAAACCAAGCAATGTCTTTGGAACACATTTTAATTAATGTGTTGTTTTTTTTTTGTTTGTTTTTTTCTTTCCTTGTTTTGTTTGTTTGTTTGTTTTTCCGCAAAGATAGAAATACATTATTTGAATAGCATTCATTTGTATTATATATTTTCAAAAGGCTAAATAGGCCTGTAACAATTATTGTAATTCAGCTTTTGAATCAATGGCATACATTTTAATCAGGTTTTTTGTCCATTTTCTCATGAGTAAATGCTAATATAGCCTCTTGTTTTACTTCTGAATAACAAATGTAACTTCACTATGTATACATTTTGTTGAATTTTTTCTTTTCTATTTGCAGCAGGAAGAGGGTTTGGGGAATATCTTGTCATTAATTCTGTGAAATCATTCAAATCAAAATCTGTAGTTTATTTGTCTTTGCAAATAAGTTTTTTTACTTCGGAGTGAAAATGTATAGTTTTCAAATGTTGCAAATCAAGCTTAATGGAATTCTTATTCATAATTAGGATCTAATCAATGTATCTTAAAGGAGGACGTAGGGATTCTGAAGCTTAAGAAAACATATCTAGATTCTTCTTCTTCCTCATATATCACATACAGTTTTAGTGTTTGTATATTGTTGTTATGTTTTTTTATAAAAAAAAATCAGATATTATTCAGTAATTTTTGTTCTGAGGAATGGCAGAATTTTCTAGCAAACTCAACATTTAAATGGAATTCTTTGAAAATTCATTGTATAACAAGTATTAGACTTTTTTATTCTTGTAAAAGCGATGCTTTCTCAAGAAGAGAGAATTACCAGTAAGATGCATTATATAAGATGTAAGTTACATATTAATGCTTTGACTTTTAACAAAAAATTATTGAATTAATTTACAGATGGCTTATTGGCCCAAGAATTTGTTAAAAATCTGGGCCATCATGCAGTATCTTCTGCATCAGCAGAGGTGGACCAACAGTTAGCTGGACTGGATCTCAATCTTGACTTTGAAGCCTTCCTTGCTACAGTTACTGTACCACCTCCAACCCAGCAGACAGCACCTTCAGTAGAACTTACTCCTGAAGAAATTATGTCATTCATCATTCCCCCTCCGCCTCCTGGAGGAAATGAAGTGGATGCATCAGAAGTAAGAATTGACTGGATACATACTATTTATTATTTGAAGCAAAATGAATGTGTACTGGAATTATTGTTCTTTAGGTGTTTTAAGTTCCCATTTAAGATATTCTAAAACAGCAGTGATCAGAAGTACTTACTGCACCTGTTTCAAGTTCCAGCTGATTTATAACAAGTTTTATTCATCTTTTAAGATCAAGAACAGCTTCTAGGCATCTCTGTAGAAAGCCATGTAGCCTTCTCTGAGTATTGTCTGAGTACTGAAAGTTAAGATAACCATAGATTGGTGCAGATCATGTCTTTACTAGGCTGTCCGGGTGATGCCGCGTCCATGGCAAAGGTGCTGACATTTCAGTTGCCGTTCTGCGACCTTCCTCGGGGCGTGATGCATTATGGCCATGTCATGGACGCGGTGTCACCCGGACAGCCTAGTAAATACTAACTCCGGCCGCGGAAGCCTACACTCACGCAGATCATGTCATCTCTTTCTAGTGTAAAGCTGGTCAATGACTCCCCATGAGCAGCTGGAATTTGATAGAACATTTATGTGGTGCAATCATACTACTGAATGCTACTATAAAGTGTTTGAAAAAATACCTATTCAACCATATCTGTTATATTGATATGTAAATACATTTTCAAAAATTGCAGCCAGTGGTGGATTAATAGTACTACAAAAAACAGTCTTTTTCATTACCAAACTGTTCAATATCATATGTTGTTACTTTCTCATACATGTAAATTTACATGTGGTTGTATTTATAGTGCAAAGAAAGTTATGTAATGCTGAAGAAAATTGTTTTCAAGATTTGAATGGAAATTCAGGTTTTGTGGAAAAACACATGATACCGGAAAAGTGTATTTTTTTCAACACATTTGTCTGTCTGAGAATGATTCATTAAGTTTTGGGTGTAATTTACATGGAACATTTTCACAAATATGGCTCCAAATTTTTGCTTTAAATTTATTGTATGAGTAGTGTGAAATACACTTAAAAAGATGACATAGGGCCATTTACACTGCTAACTCTACAGTTTTGAAAATTGCAAAATTGTAAAATTGTTTTACCCCCCTCTCCTACAACTATATTATTGAAGATAGAGATTTTTTCTTCAAAGTAAATTTGTTCTCCACAATTAATTCTTTAGTTAATGTCATGTAAATTTGTTTAAAAATATTAGCCGCTTTCATGCAATTTTGAGTGAAATGCTCAAATGTCATTTTCTCAAAACAATCCAAACTTTTTCAATGAAAATGAGAATAAAGGACTAGTTGTACTCTTTAAATATATTACATTAAAATATTATTCTTAGTGAACTTAATACTTAATTGCAATTTTTCTTAATTCAAGTATCATGTTTATAAATATCATCACCTTTAACGTAACTTTCAAAGGACATTTTAATACAAAAGAAACATGATTATTAATTTTTTAGCTAAATTTTTAGTTTTTCATTTCCAATCATTTTGAAGATTTAAAAAAAATATTTTTCAGTAATAGATTGCAATTTAAAAACAATAAATTATTTTGGAACTAAATTTCATTATTCTCCTAATTTATAACAATAAAATAAAATCTTATTATCACACTATTTCAGGATAGATCTCATAGATTTAGGTCTCTTCACTTTCAAAATATTGATATGTCTTTTGAAATATATCTTTTAAAATCATGTTGTCTGAGGATATGTTAGTTAATATTGAAGTGAAAAATATTTCAGATATTTTAATTCTGTTTTAATGTATATCTATGTAAGAAAACTTTCCATCTTCAATGTGTATAAAAAAATGACATTCATTAATACTAAAAATGCATATTTTACAGGTGGATGCTGCTCATGTTGCAAATCCAAATTCAAATAAAAAGTTGGCAGCAGAAAAAAGCACGTTAAGAAATGGCTTTGGGAATGCATCTGTTTCTCAGTCATCAGGTGGGAGTGCAAAACCCGTAATAGAGTACTCCACCCTTCCCCGTAAAGGAGGTGCATTTTCTTGCTGTGGGAAGTACCGTGAGAGCCCAGAGAAAAGCTCTGCAGGTAGCATGCCAGTGATTCAGCCACCACCAAGGAATGGGCAAGACCTGTCCAAGCCCCCAGCGCGTCCTCCTAAATCAGAACACCACTTTGCCACCCTGAGAAGGGGTAGTGGGAGTTTGGAGGCAACATTGCACCAAAGAAGTAATTCTGTGGGATCCGGGGGTCATGAAAACGGGTTGGGTATAGAAGTTCCACCTCCAACACTGCCTCCCCGCAGTGAATACCAGACCCCCCCAAATGCTTGGCTGCCTCCAAAAAAGCCTCCTCTTCCTCCTGTGCCATCTCAGGTGAGTCACTTGATCAAGTACAAGATTTCCTTATAAAAGTTTGCAAGTTCTCTTGTGTCTGCTGATACTTCTATATTGATTACAATGAACAGCAAGAACAAGTGTTCTGTGGTGTGTCTTCATCCACGTTCCAAGAACACAATTATTTCGAGCAAGAGTGTTTCTCTCCAGTTATTATTTTATTTATTTATTTGTTCTGCAAATATAAGAAGTCTTTGCATCAACAGACTCAAATGTGTATAGTGCAGCAGCAAGTGTACCTTTATTAAGGAATACTCATTTCTCTTTTTAATTGTTGATTGTCAAAATTCATATAGTGATATCAGCTACAAGATTAATGTACTCAAAATTTTCTTGTGTCATAATTGTTTTGTTTTCTGATATTTAATGGAACAAAACATGTCTAAGGAGAAATTCTCACTTTTGCTCATTCTTGCAAATTAATTCTTTCAATAAAACTTTTACATAATGGATGGTTCTATAGGATGTGCTGAAGAGATCTGCTCTACGAAGCCCTGTTCCTGTCCCAAAGGGGATCAGACCTGACACCAGTCCCAAACCAGGACTCAACAATTCATCCCCTGTACGAAATGGACACATAATTTCTCGTTCTGGAAGCTCTGGCCAAACCCAGTCCAGCCGAGAAATTTTACTGGCCAAATCAAATGCCACCATTGTAGGTTTGTTGGAGAAATTGGATGCAGTTGCAAACCAGTGCTCGAAAGCCCAGGCTGCGGGAGGAGGAGTGTGTATGGATGAAGCAAAATTTCAAGTATCCAAAGACAAGTTGACTAATGAAGCTCGGCAACTAGTGACTGCTTCTAAGCTGTTTGTGAAAAGTGTGACAGACAATGCTGAGCAGGAGTTGCCCATTAATCTAGTTACCTGCCTTGGTCACCTTACACAGCTTGCAGAATTAGCTGCTGAGGCTACTGCTCACACAACAGCACCTTTACAAACTAGGAATCTGGTGCTTAAGGTGCGAGATGTTATTTCTGTGTTCAGAGAGACGGCCAGTACTGCACTTGGGGCAAATGAAGTAGCTGAGTCACTTTTGCTTCAAACAGCAGAGAACTTGGCCAGTGTACTTGCTACCTTACTGAGAAGCCTTAGGGTATTTTCTCCATAAATTAGAGAGAAAATTCTTTGTATGTATGTTTGTAAATGATCCATGGACCACTTACTCTACATTGTTCAGTGTATTTTCTAGGAGCTCTATGAAATACGTAAGTAATGAGTATTCATATTCCCTCATTGTACTGGCATCACAAAAATTTTGTGACAGAACCTTACTTTGTAATTATTTTTGTTGAAATAATAAGAGAAAATACATCTCACTGAGACTTCACAGCAAATATATTGTTATATTTTCTAAAGTTAATACATATCGTGTACATTTTTCACATATTTTAATTTTAGTATTAAGAAAATGTATCTGTAATTACGATTTCATTGTAGTAATATGTATAATTTTTATGCAAACATGAGCATTATTTTTTTTTATATTTCTATTCTAAGGAAAGTTTTTCAAAATGTAATATTTTGTTTGTTTGTATAATGAGGGTTCATACCATGTAAGTTTAGTAGTGTAGTTTGATTATTGTTGCAGTTAATAAAACCAGAGTTATTAATGAGGCTCAATATGTATAATGAAAAATTAATTTGGTATTATGACATGAATTTTCATGAGTACAAATCATTTAAGGGTGTTTAATTTTTCACTATGCACATTATTTATTTTCAGAGGAAAACATTTCCCTAGTTTTGTACAGTTCTGATTTAGACGAAAGTAGTTATACATTGGAAGAATATTACTTCTCAATCTGATATTTGCACTTTTATTTTGTTTCTTCATATAATGATACAAGTAACTTGCATCAGGCTATTATTCAATAAGTAATTTGACTAGTCATCTTTTCATCTCATTGTGTACATTTTCTTTCTTGTTATATTAGTTATATATAAGTGGACATTTATATCTCGTGATAGATTATTTCCTCTTAATTTCCTTTAATGAAGATGAATTTCGATTGACTATGAGGAAATGTGAACCAGGTTTCATTTTAGTGTGGTAGTGGCAAGGAAAGTAATTTTCTGTTCTTCATTTGGCAATGTCGGTAGTAGTGCATCATGTTGGCAAAACCGACCTCGGTGCCATTGGTGGCTTTCTGTGTTTTATGCAAAGAATAAACAAAATGTGGCGCGGCCTGCTCAATCGAGAATAAGCGCATATACCTTTTGTTAGCCATCATATTAAGCCGTGATTTCCCTTTTTCAATAAACGAAATGAAATTATAATGCCCCTGCTTCTGAATCAACGTTGTGTCTGCCGATTCTAGAACCCTTAAAGAAACATGCAATTTCCTGCGTCGACGATCGCGCTTCCGATCTGGTGATGCGAATTTGCGTGATCGAAAGCTCTTCTGTTTGAATCGACAGTTCTAGTTTTCGTGATGTAGCCTGCGGAAGTGTATCAGATTATACTACATTCACCATCTTAATGTGATGAAGATGGATTGGATTTCCAAATTTCAGAACGTCATTATACACGACGGTGAGTGTTCCGCTTCTGTTTGTAGATGTTGCTTCTTCAGACGTAACGTAGGCGTCATAAAAGCGATGTATTTATATCATGTACTCAATGATGAGATTTTCATCTCTTATAATACATAATTCGTGATAATATTAGCTTATTCCCAGGTGCCTTCATTTACTCGTTTATGACGCATTGTAACCCACCTACCCCGTTGATTTAAAAAAAAAAACGTGAGCAATGATTTTCATCACCAGGTATTGTTTTTGGTAAAATTAACCTGTATACACATTTCTTCTGAAACACTCATTTTTATCTTCCTGTATATACTATTTTATAGAACAATCAAATAAATTATATAGTAAATTTACATTATATTCATGTTAACTGGAAAGACTATTCAGGATTTTAATCAAAAGAAATAATTTTCATGTTAACCTCTCATAGTTGTCTTGTTGATGTAGAAATGAAGTCTAAGATATCATATTACATAGTTAAAAAACTGTTACACATAGGAAATTTATATCTTCTGTCATCTTCAGTATGTAGTACTACCTTCAAATTTATAACATTCTCTCAAAAGTGTTTTAAATTGAAGCACAAACCAAATGAAAAATATACCTGTCAATCAAGAGGAGAATTAATGTGAAATGTAAATTCCAGCAATATGATATGCTTTCATTGATTTCTTATAGTGGCACAGCTATGTCACTGAATTTGTACAATTTTTGCGTTGTTTACAAGTTTGCCATGTTCATGTGCTAGTGATTTGAAAGTGTATGAATAATTTATTTCCTCTAAAAATCCAATAATTTTTTATAGATAGATAGTTTATGACCATATAATTTGCTTGAATAAATATTTATATTGAAAGAACACTAGTAGAAACAAATCTAACATTACATTTATCGTTTATCTTTCACTCTTAATATATATTTTTCAGTGTTTTAAGCATAGCTGCAAATTGAAGATAAAAATTGTAGTATATCAGTATTGATTTGCCTTTTTTTGGAATAACTTTTTGTTTAAAATCGCTCTGCAGGTTTTCATTACATTAAACTGTATAAACATTTGTTCAAATTTATGCTGAAATATGTTCAGTTATATAATCGGAATTCTTATTTGAGCTCTTGGTGTAGTCTTCTTGTTGATGGTTTTTGTATAATTTTCAATAATGAATTGAATATGGTATACAATATTAACATATGGATTATTTCTTGTATCAAATGAGATGAACAGACTTAACAAGTATAGAGAATCATTGAGGTTGATGTGACAGGAAAGGAATTTTTGTGAGACAGATGAATCATTGGTGAGACTCAAATATTTTAGTTTCATCTCATGTAGGTAACTGACTTACATTGAAATAATAACATTGTTCAGTGTCTGTGGACTGGTGCCATGATCTCTTTTTAGAAGAAAATCAGGGCAAATACTGTAAATAGTAGTTGCTGTATCTCGAGATGTTGGATGATTGGATTTCTTAATACCTCAACCAATACCACTGAATGAATTGCAAGAATCTGTATCAAAAGAAATAAGACTGAACAAGCTTTGAGTCAGTGTGTTGTTTCATTGTAAAGATGGCATTGTGTAGGAAAACAACCAGAGTTTAAATTATATCTTGTTCATTTCTAAAATTACTGATAAGAGAAATTGAAAGTGTGTATCATGGTCAATTTACATGTGTGAGGAATTCCTTCCCAACCTTACATATCCCATTTATGAAAGGCATATCACACTTGTCATTAACAAAAGAAAACTGTTATTGGAAATAAGTATGTCCAAGGTACTTGTAGTTGCTTCTGACATTGTCAAGACTGATGAAAGATCATGTCAGATAAATTGTGTTGAAAACTGAAACAGAAATGGTGTGATTAGTGTTCTACAAACCCAGAAATAAACATGATGTATTACAATAAATGTGCATTTTATGCATGAAGTTCATGTTATTTTATGTGCCAGAATATTTTTTTTTTGCAACACTTTTATATCAAAATCTTACTATTTTTTCAAAAACATGGAAAATTCACAAATTAGAGTTTTTTTCTCTAGTTAGTGTTGTCTCTAGCATCACTTCTGCTTCAGCGTTTAATTTTATCATGTTGGAAACCATCTGATTAAGTTGTAATCTAGCAACAAGTGTATGTAGCCTTTGGTTCATGTACTTGTGTACAGAATTTTCTCAGATATAAGTTAAATACTCTTGAGACATTATATTTCTTGTGCATATGTCTTTATTGTGGCCATGGGCAAATATGCATAGTTATTAAAAACAGTGCTCTGTATAGCACTTAACTAAAACATTCCTTTTTTTTTCTTCCAATGACCTCCTGCGCCTCAAATGTCATTTATCATCAAACAGGCACAACTGTGCTACGTGCTAAAATGGTGGCCATTAATCTGATGAAGGCTGCATAATACACAGTACTAAGCAGTGCCCCCCAGATTATGTAGATGCCTACTGATTTCACTTTTTAACAGTGTAATCTAAGCGATCTTGCATTCAGTGTATGGAATCTAGTATTAATACGTGATCATTTACTGCATCTCAGGCAGCTAAAGCAGAAGAATTACAAACCGTATGTTTATTACTAAAGATTTTCGTAATGATAATACAAAGGGATACGGAGGCATTCGGAAAATAGCTGAATAGGGATTTAGTTTTGGTTATGATGTCAGTGCAAGGTTTCTTTGGTAAATGGTTGTTGAATAATTTTAACAGATATCCTAACATTTTTTTCAAAAAATTGTAAATCGTTTTATTTGGGATATCCCAACATGGGAGAATATCGTCAGAAAAATTATAGCTGCTTTCCTGTAAAGGGAAGAGTAGACACCATCAGGTTTCGTATTCATTACAGCATTCAAATGATGCATTTTATAACACTAAGAAAAGGGATATAAATTCATATTCTGTTGGAAGATATGAAGTTTTGAAAATTATAAACATTTCCCCACTGAATCCACTTACTCTCGTAAAAAAAGGCGGTCTTTTGACGAAGAAATTTGGATGCATGCGACACTCCATGTGTCTGAATGAACAAAGTTCATAGGCGTGTGCAATCGAAAACACCCACTAGAGGCACAAAAGAGAGCCCACTACCTTTCTGGGCCTTCTTACCCATTGACCTTAAAAATGTATACTCGTAATTTTACTTGTTCAACAATTTAGAGTATTTTGAAATTATTGGAAAGTAACTTTGTTTGGTTGTAGTAGGGATCTTTTACGTTGGCCGAACGTATTGGGATAGCTTCATATATTATTCATTTTTTGCTGTTTTCGGCCGATTTTGGATTTTTTGACGCAATTACACTACACGATGAAGCTACTCGGATTTTAAGGATCTGTAGCTCGACACATCGAGTTTTGGGTTACAATGGGACCATCTATAGTAGAGCAAATGAGAATATGACCAAGTATGTGAAGTTTACAGTATTCTCTAAATACCTAATTTTATTTCTCAATTCATTGGAATTATAATAAATTATAGAAAATAAATTTAAAAACTCTTAATATTGGACATTTAACGTATTTTCTCACCCAATCAGATTCTTGCAGGCCAGTGCATAATTAAAATGATCAAAGGGCTGAGACCCTTTTCCTAAGTAAAGGGTACATTCAAATTCCAAACACTATTCTACATTAGTAATTTTGATATAGTATTTTGTGAAGTACGCTTTATTATGTATGGTGCCCATTTCAAAATAAAGTCAATAATTCAGGCGTCGAACATCTAAACCGTCGATAACTCAAACTCAATTATGACACAAAAAAATCCGTGAAGGGAATAGTGTATGTACATACTCTTTGTTTCAAAGCGTCGTCATGGCTTAATAATTTTATTAAATCTACAGATTACAGAAAATAATTATTCTGCAATCATCAGAGTGATTTATGGACAAATTTGGAGTGATTTTTTTACGTTGAAGACGTCTGCAAGCCCTTTAATGGTTCATTTCGAAAATTGGTGCAAGTGGCATGCATACGTAAGGGTCCTCACGGAATTTGAATTATCGACGTTTTACTGTATCTGATTTTCACATCACAAGTAATAGTGTTTTTGAGGTATGATGATTCTGAATGATATTTGGGGAAAGTCTATGTATACTATTTGACAACACAAATTATTTTTCAACAAAACCTGGCATCATGAGTGCTAGTTTTTCAGTATTATTTTTTTTTCATTGAATCGACAAAGACCATTAAATGTTTTCGATTTGTTTTCCCCTCTTACAGGGGAGGGACTCCACAAGGCCGCTAGCTGAGCGGGGAGTCTGTTTGCGAACACAACCCAGCTGTCTGTGGCGCATGCGCACAAGGGGGCGCGCACCATCTCTCTCGCACCGGGTAGTCAGACAATAGAGGCCAACAATATGCGCACACTTCTACGTCCACGCCACGCTCCGTAAAACAATTTCGCCTCGTCGCCGTAACGTTGTGGGAAATAGCGAGTTGTGTGTGTGTTTTTGTTGTTCTTGTTTTCTTTTGAAACAATTAGTGAAGCTGCAGATTTACCATTACAGAGAATGTCCCATCAACTCTTGTCCACTCCCTTTTACTTTTAAACGGTTCACGATATCAAAATGCAGTTTTTACTCAACAACGCGGAATCATATGGCAATTAATATACCGTAGTGATAGAAATAGTAGATATACGAAGTAATATGCCGTGTTATATATGAAGAGACTATTGAAAACTGCATCAATTGCCATGAATGAACTTTCAGGATCAGAATTATTTGAAAGATGTTTCTTTTAAAAATTTTGCCACAGAAATGACTCGGATGAAATATCGGTTTCAAGATTTTGAAAACTTTCATTTGATTGAATTTCATGAATAGCAGTTTTCCACTTACCAAGCGTCTTTTCCTTCAGTAAAGTTATTTTTTTGTAATAATACTATCCATTCTTGGACAGTGAGCAACTTCGAAATGAGCTAACAAATGCATTCATTGATAATGCAAAATATATGCCTGCAGATTTGTTGCTGAAGTATTTCTTGGACAACGGTCTCCAAAAGACATTTCAAGAGACTGTTCAGTTGATACAATTCTGTCTAACGTTCCCTGTATCTACAGAATTATGTGAAAGGAATATGATTACATTAAAGAGAGTGAAGACATTCCTAAGAAATGCCATGGGAAATATCAGGCTCAGTAATTTGAGATCACTGGTTATCCAGAGGTGTCTGCTAAATTAACTTACCAGAGTTGACAGTTAAAAAAACAGGTCATTAATGCGTTTGCTGAACGATAAGCTCAATGAATGGAGCTGATTTACCAAAAAAGTAAGATTTTCAGAATACCCAACTTCATGAGTAACTTCGCCGGTTGTTACGTATGAATGTATTATATTATTGTTTCCAAGGGTAATCGTCTCCCTTATCATTTCAGTAGTATACATACCTTTTGCGGCTCTCACATGCAACCGATCTTTATAAATGAGGTCTCTTAATAAAGAGAATTCCACAGAGAGTGACGAATTGCACGTTAACTTAAAAAAAAGATGACGGAGTTGTTTAAAAAACGCCTCTAAATACTCATGTCAAATGTAACAAATGACTGACGTTTATTCCCATAATTATTAATTCAAGATTCGCTCTCGCAGCAATAACTAGAAGTATTATTAACAGTTGCTTGTGGGTGTGTAACATGTGGGTGTACAAAGAATGAAGACGGGCTTCTGTGTGGTTTCTGTTTTACCTGTACCAGTAATTTCGTGATCAGCAGTGATTCTGTGATACTTTCAAGTCAACGTGTTCAGCTACGCAGCTTTGTTAAGAGTAAAACGTTTTAAAATATTTTCATGACTGTCACGAAGAGCTAACTGTCAAAGAATATTGAATAATTACTTCGGATGTTTTCAAGGAAGTGTTGTGAATTTTTCCAAGAAATCTATCTATATTACTGAATAAATCTTTATTGAAAATTTATTTTCAACAGTTGCATTGTTTTTTTTGTAGATATTTTGTTAGTACATTGGATGTTACTTTTATATATTTTTATACAAATAAATAAGTTTCGTTTATAACTTTCCCTCTTAAAATAGGATAGGGAATAGTGTGGGGTTTAACATGTGAGAGTTCTTGCATGGGCACGTGGAGGTACGGAGTTACTAGTACGTGAATGAATTCAGAAAAGCAATCAAATATAAAATTATAGAAAGAATAGCGCAAGTCACTCAACAACTGCCATCGTCACCATTCAGATGCACGATTTAAATGTTGGCGGTATCTGGTAGTCTGTACTTCAATGCTCTGCAGTAAACTCATATTTTAAATAATACCCGTTTGATATTAAACTTAAGATATCAGTTCGTTAAGATGTTCAATACGTAAACATTTGTTTGTGCAACATTACCATGTACTATAGTGAAGTCTACTGAATTGTTTCTAATAGTAACAAATGATGTTTATTAATCAAAGGTGAAAATATTAGTTTTATTATTTTTTGTCTCGGAATTGCCTTTCTTGATGCACGTAAGAACGCAGAAAATAATCCAATATCTTGTAGTATACAAATAATTTTTCAATTTTCGCACCCCAACAAGCTGGCGCCCTGCCGCTCCAAAACCCCCTCTGTTCCTCATAAGAAATCCAGGACAGTTAAATAATATTGCAAAGATTACTTGCCCCATTCTGTATTTTCGGATGGAAAACGTTACTTGGCTTCCTCAAGAGTTAAAATATTTTATAATATGTTTGTGACTCTCAAGAAAAGTTTCATGGAAGATCGAGTCCGGACCGCTTCATGCGAGGGTTTTTTTTTTTTTTTTTTTTTTTCAATTCTCAAGTACTCTCAATAAATGTCTTAACTATTAGGCATACTCACATTTTTGTTGTGTATCTTAAGGCACCAATATGATTCCTATATTAATTACAAGGATGATTGTTGTAATGAAACAAAATATCCAGAAATTATTTTTTAACAATTCTCTTTATTGACTTTCATATATCATTGAAACAATAATTTTGTACATGTATATCACTACATTTTCCAAAAATACCTCACATGCTTCGGATACTCTTGTACTTTCATATTCTTCACAATTTTATGATTCAATGTTCCTATTTTTCAGATCAGATCATTTACTAAAGACTACGTTGAACTATTCTGGCAGTTCTACAATTGAGGCAGGTAAATTCACTATTATAAATGTAATGATTACTTTTCATCAATGAAGAGCAGTAATTAGATGTTATAACATGTATTTACAGCATACATTAGTTATTAATTTTGAATTTTTACCTTTTAACATCGAAATTGAAGCATTTCGTTAATTTTTACCTTTATTGATGCTATGGAAAATTAGGTACAGTTTAGATGAGATTATCCGATTCATTATTTGAATGAACATCGAACATTTCTTTGCTATTTTTCACTGATCTTTTGATTTTTGTTACAAAAAATATTAATTAATACCTAATTTCAACATCAATGTGTTGTATAAAAAATTTACAAATATTCCAGAATGTGTTCAGACAACTGTACAATGCCCACTTGACCAGCACAAGTCCACTCAAACGTAATATATTTCTTGTTTGATGAGACATTTCAGGTATATACATCCACAAATATTTTTTTCTTCCAAAATATGCTAAGCAGTTCATCATTCTTATCTTCAGTTTTCTACGTTACTTGGCATGATAATACTCTTTGGTATCTGCATTTGAACTAGAAACAATCGTTCGTAAATTATTTCTAGCTCATTGTTTGTAAAAATAAAAAGTAGCAATTGTTTACTAGTCCACTATATTCCTACATCCTCAATACCTAAGTACAGATATTTACACACGCAAAGAAAAGTTCCTTGTTTGATGTCAATGTCAACTTAAGCACATTGTTACCTCCTTTTACTGACGGTTCATCATCACTTTGACTCTCGTAATGGGTAACACGGTTCATAAACATTTAGCCTCTTCGTTTCGACAGTAGACGCCTTACTCTTTTACTGTTGTCCTCTTCATTCCTTTGGCAATTGATCAATTATCAACTGTCCGTTGGAGATTCCAGTCATCACGAATGAAGGTCCAGAAAGACATGCGAGAATATCGAATCTCATACACCAATGAAGCATGGGTAATATTTTAATGGCATGATGTCAATAGTATACCTACAATTAACAAAAACTATTTAGTTTTGGGGTAACTGAGTTCTTATGCTCTAGACTTGCTAGTTTCTCCGTTTTACCTCTTTTCGTAAATCGTGGCAGAGAACAATTAACTGAATACTTGGTAAAATTAAATTGCATTTTTCATTATGACTTGTACTATGAGGCTAGTGTGAAGCTCTAATGCCCGCTGTAATTTCTACAGAAGCAGGGTCGGTATTCATATTTTGAGGAAAAATAACCGTAAAAGTCGCGTGAATGAAGAGTATTAGTTCCCAGAAACTAACGACAGCTTGCGGTGAAACAAGATGGCTACGCATGGAATTCAACGAAGCAAAACTAGTATGGCGCTGTGTTCGTAGGCGTACAGCGATATGCTCATGATTGAAGTACGATAAACGCGAGGTGTGGAATTAGCGAATCCTACAAGCGGAAATCTTTGTAAAAATAAGAATAATCCATGGCAGGGAAGTAGTCAAGAAGCGAAGACAAAAGATGTAGGCTGCGGAAAGCAACACGGGTGCTCACTGCTTCTGGTTGCTTGTCAAAAAGCATTGGTAGAATCTAACTGGAGTTCTATATTCATTCTGAACAGTGCATCCACTAAAACATATGTTATCGTAAGTAATTATTTCAAGTGAAGCCAGGCAGTAATCCAAAACGTTCGCAGTCTTTAACAGCCCTCTGATTGAATGAGTTTTTGAATCTTGTACACTGAGTCCGACTCTTTCGAGTCTTCCCTTTTAATTGCATAGTCGATGAGTGGTAACGTGTTCACTCAAATGCCTAATAGACAGTTAGGCAAATGATTTCGAACATTCGAAACCCTTTACTTAGCGCCTTATTTACAAGATGGCCTGAACTGTAAGATCAACTGGCTAGCAATTTCATTAACCGATTGAGAATCACATGGAGTTCATGTAATGCACATTAGGATGGAGACCACTAAACTGCGATTTGGGAGGTGCGTGTTTAAAGTCAACCCGCACATAGAACACGGGACAGAATTGCTTCGAGGACAACCATACCACTCGGGAGGGACGGTGTATTTGCGGCAGCGTCATGTTCTCTTTCATCATTTACAGATACCAATCATATTTAACTAAACCTTAAAGTCTCCTGTATTACAAGGTCAACCAGAGTTGCCGATGTTTTCACACGATTTTGAAGTCCTGTAGAGGCATACTCATTCACTCAAAACTGATTCCAAAATGCTTTTCAGATTTCACCTCGACGTAGAGTTCGCTAAACTGTAAGAACATGGAGCAGAAGTAGTTGGAGCGAATGCCATTTTTGTCTATTTACGTAAGCATTCTCAAAACGAGTCGTATGTAACCTCGTATTAAATTCCTACTGGAACGTTTGCAGCTTCCACTTTGTATGGAGCTATAGAGTGAATATACTTCGTTTTACTATCGTCAAAAATCATTGAAACCCAGCTCATTGTCTAAGACTCGGTGTTGATTTCTGAATAGGGATGGTCATCTGATATCCCAACCAGATGGCCAGAAGGTGTGGGTGAAGAACTTCGGAATATAGCTTTCCTACACGACTCTGTGACGATTCCAGAATAGGGCAAACACCTTCAGCACAGTGGAATTGCTTGAGAAGCAAAGCTGTGATGACTGTTCGAATAAAGCTCTTGGCCCACTTCGTCGAAGATTTTCTAGAAGAGGTTATCGCCGCTCCTGCCGCAGACAGTTGAGCGGGAAGCTAAGAAGCGTTGGGTCACAGCTCATTGAGTAAAACTCGCTGAAGACGGTTCCAGGAGAAAGATTGATCTTCTGTTGCCAGTTAATCTTAGGTCTGAGCGACACAAAATCTTTTAAGTCCACCAGACTCGCCGAAGACGGAGTCCAGAAAAGCGGGGTTGATCTCCTACTGCCACCAATTAATCCTGGGCTTGCGAGGCGCAGAAATATCCTCGGCACAGCGACGCTGAACTCGGGCAACGGATGCCAGAAGCATTGTGTAAAACTCGCTGAAGACAGTGTCAGAAGAGTGGTTGGTCTACTGCAGCCAGTTTATCTTAGGCCTGATCTGCGCCCGATCTTCGAAGCGCGCGCGTGACTCGCGGAGAAAGATTCCAGCAACGGAGGGTTGATCTTCTACTGCGACCTCTTAATCCAGGGCCTGGGAGGCGCAGCAATCTCCTCAGCGCAGTGCAGCTGAACTCGGAGGCGGCGACCGCGACGACGGCTGGCCCTACCGCAGCCAGTTGGCCGGGAAGCTGAGCGGCGGCGGGAGGGTGACGTTGCACTTGCGGAAGAAGTCGTCGTTGGGCACGACGCCCGCGCGCGCGCAGTCGTCGCACACGGTGTCGGCGGCCGGGCGGCACGGGTGCGCCTCGAACAGCCCGCCGCCGCAGCGCGAGCACAGCCAGCAGGGGCTGCGGAAGGAGTGGTGCGGCGAGTAGGCCCTGCCGGCGGCGCACTGCTCGCACACGGTGTCGGCCTCCGGGGAGCACGCCTGCAGCACGCCCCAGCCCGGCGGGCACTTGGTGCAGCGCCACTTGCGGTGCGCGTGCCGCAGCCGCGGCCGCCCCCACGCGCCGCCCTGCAACACACACACACAGCGCGCGCGTCAGAGAGCTGCGGGCGAACCCACGGGCAGGCGGGCGAAATAACTTTCATTGCGGGACGTGCAATCAAAGTTATTGTTGTGATTCAGGAGTAGTCCGATTGATTAGCGATTTCAATGCTAAGGACATTAGTCCCGTAAGTGTAGTGCTTGCCCCCCCCCTCTGAAGGCGGCGATGATCTCGCGCTCCGTTGGATGGTGAGGTGCGGCGCCGACCTCCTCCTCCTGTCGGCTAGCGGGGTTTCCCCCCAACAGAGGGGCACCGCCCCAGCCGAGACAAGCTCTAAGCTCCCGATATGTGGGGTAGTGTAGTGCATGTAAGAGTAAGCGGTGAGGTAAGGGAAAGAAAGGAAGATGAAGGAAAGATCGTGCGTGGTCCATGGCCCGTTTGTTAGGGTACTGCTGATGATTGTGCAATTTGATTTATGATTATTCAAATGTTATTCTTTAAATAGAGACAGTTTGTGGAATAAGTTATTTGGTAAATTTTATCCATTCATTGAAAAAAAGACGTTTCGAAAAAAGTTCATCAGGCTGTAATACATTTTATAGAATTTAAAATAATGATATTAAATGTTAATAATTAAACGCCTGATAATGAACAACGCTCTTATTCCTAATAAATTATTAAGTAATATTACAAACAAATGTTGATTTGGGCGGGGGGGGGGGGGCAGAACAGTGTAACGTAAAATTTATGATGAAAATGTATCTAATTTACAAATTTTACGCGTCGTCCTGCAACACAATGCCTAAGACGACGATTTGGGAGATGGATGGTTGATTAGCTCTGTATTTTGCTCTGTGCACATATGAAACAGTATTCACTCGCACAGAACTTGCGGTAGAGGAGTGCAATGAATCATATGAGAGGATTTAATCGTTATTAATTAACCCGAAATTCGTGATAGAAGTTTGTTTTATTTTGTTATAAGAAGTACACATGTTTCCATTTTTTTATCATGATCGGGAAGAATAATAATATAACTGATATTTCATACTATATTTTTTGAACATTTTAATATTTCATTTCTCATTGGATTGGGCTAGTGTGGCTTAAAACTTCTGTTTAAAACACAACACACACTATAAGGGATATTAAAAAATATGAAAGAGAAGATTTTACTTCAGTCACCGAGTTTTCTAGTACCCTTCATACAAGGTGCTTGTATTTTCTGAATTATAACTTTAATTCATTGAAGAAATGTTTGTTTCCTTTTGAATGAAAGGAAAAGATAAGACTTTGCGAAGTTAGTTTTCTTACATCCCTTTTATTATACTCTACTACATAAATGACACGCCTTTTCAAAATAAGTACGAGTATACCTAATTCTAATAACAAGTATTAATTTTGTATGTCAAAGAAAACAAATACATGTTAGCTACTTTGCATGTGACCAACCCATTGAAATTTATTATTGTTGTTATTATTATTATTATTATTAATTATCTTGACTAGTCAAGTAAATGTAACACATGATTCTCTTTTCGTAGAGCATTTAAATTCAAATAAATGACTTGTTCCTGTTTTTGTCTTATGGTAGGACACTTTTAGTTTTATCATAGGACAAAAAAAGGAGAAAACAACACGTACTTATGTGACAGATCTATTAGTGTCATTAGTCATTTTAGCGTTAATAATTTCCTCATTTGAATCTGCCGCCATTCAGAACTTATTTCTTCTACCTCGTCAAAGGTCTGGAATAACAGCAGTCGCGGAAAGTGCAGAACGACAATGTGGTGGAGGCCGCTGCGCGTCGGTCAGTGCACAGCCGTGACGGGGAGGATCTCTGGTATAACGTCGTTGTGCGGAACGACCGGGCTCTGCCCGCGCCGAAGAGTTTAAGCCCACTACGGCAGAAGTAAAAAAATCTGCATAAAGCGTGCTTTCTCAGGCACGACGATCCTCGCCCAGTGCATCTGCATTGGCAGCGCAGCTCTCGCCTGCCTCTCCTTCCTCTCCTTGTGCAAGGAGTTACGTGCAAGTTGAAAAGAGGTTCGTTTGACGCTGGGAGCTGCCACTGGCGTGGTCAGGGGAAGGGGAGCACGGTGACTATCAATTCCTAGTCCGATATTTTATTCTGCAATTCTGTCCGATATTTTTTCAAAATATTTTCTATTTATTGGTCGCAACAGATTATAAAATGTCACGAGTAAGAATAAACTATTTTTTTTTAATTTCAAGCTTATAATTTTTTTTTTTATTTTAAAAATATTTAGGAGGATCCGAGCTGAAATTGTCCCATTTCTTCCCCCGAAATACCTCTCAACCTTCAACCTTCGAAGAAAGTATATGCTGTTTGTTATGAAAGAGACACTAATTCAAAACATTTCGTTTTCATTGTTTGACAGGCGAAACTTAGATGGAGAAGAATGTATTTTAATAAACTTAAAATTGCTTTCAGAAAGAGAGAGTTCTCTTAATGTTGGATGGCGAAGAGAAAATGCGCCGAAAGATTTAGTTTCCGAAGAATCGTTCGTGAAGAATGTGAAACTCTTAACTTCTTACAGTAGTTGCTAAATTGCCCAATTAGCTCAACATTGTTTTAAAACATTTTAAAATAATGATTTCTTCTGTTTCTGAAATTATTTTCGCCATATTTTGCACAAGCTGCTGGAATTAAAAGTGCCAAGGAAGTTCTAAAGTTTGTTAAGTATTGTTAGTGATAATTTTCTAAAAATTCTGGTTTGTTTTTGCTAAATATCGTCACACTCAGGCATTCAGCGAATCTTGTGAGATTGATTTAACAGTAATTAGTGATACTCATATCTGTGCGATGCTCATATCTGTGAAGTTTGAGCTTGAACATCGTGTTTATGTGGTTTCATAATGTTTTGGATTGCGCATTCATTTATTCACTCACTTCCCAGAATGCGTGATGATTCTTTAGTTCCCAACGTATGTTGGAAATGTACAATGTGTCGGCCTTAATAGACACGTCTTCTCAATATTATTGTCGCATATACGTGTCAGTATCATGCTTATTGTGAGATGTTAAGATTTCCAAGAAGAGACTACAAAGGCGATTTTATGAAAAAAAGCGTTGTTTACATATTACTGAAAACAATACACGATGTGTATATTTACGTAAAAGTATAAAGCGAGAAGATATTTATTTTATTTTCGTGTTACTTATCAGAGTTACGCACTCGCATCACTGTGATTTATGTGGCAGGTAGCTAACATTCAGATTATAGTGTGTAGCTGCGTGAATCATGATAATAGTGATTAACAGATGAGTGAGATTTGGTTTCCGTGCGCGTGATTCCTAAAATAAACGCATAGCATGCATATATTAAGAATGGGTGGATCTTCTCAAATTTGGAGGAACCCAATATTAACGGAAACAAATCTCTTCCATTTTTTACGTTAACAATTTGATTATATCGTTGGATAATGCACCATTCTCATTTTCCTATACGTATATAATAATTACTAAGTACTTGGGTGGAAATATATCAAAGGCATATCTACTTACTATTGTCAAAACGCGTGTGAGACAAGGGGTACTCTTATTGCACAATGATAATGTGAAAGATACTGGGAGACTGTCAAATACAAATTTCAGATTATTAAGCTCTTCTTTTATTAGTGAAAGTCATTGAATATTCGCGCAGAGAGACAGATTCATAAAGAGAAGAGCGGGGACTAATAATTTGATACACTAATTTCACGTATGCTTTATGCTTATTCCAGAATAGCTCTGAAACATCTAGAGCAGTTTCAGCCAAACGTAGAATAGAGAAATGAATAACGACCTGACACCTCTAACGCACTTAGGAGTGGAGTTGAAAGCAAAATTGTGTCATGTAAAGCTAAAATAAGTATGGAACTCGCAATGCATCTAACGTTTACGGTTCGGGTAAGGCGAGAGGGGCGGACGGAGTGGCGAGCTAGCGTGGCTGACCGAGCACACCACTCGCTTTGTGAACTCCTTATTCGCTGTTACCGGCTTCACCTGGCCGCAGTTGGGCCAAGAAGCGCCGAGTGCGCGCGGATGAGAGAGGAAAAAAGAAGGGGAGTGGGCGGTCGGACCCGGACGGGGTCCGCGCGCCGTGAAGAGAGATACACATCGCGGGGTAGGGGGGAGAGCGCCGCTGAATTAGGAGCACAGGAAGCGGCTGCAGCGGGGCTCGAACCCCGGAACAGTTTTGGCCGCGGAGCGTGACAGAAGCAGCCGCAGCAGCAGGCCGAGCTGGCTGAGGCCGAGGCTGCCCGCCGCCGCCGCTCTCGCTGCTGCTCTCGCTTTCCGCCGATGGCTGAGGACGGTGACCGGGGGAAGGATGTCGGTGCGCGGATGCAGTCGACAGATGGATCGCGGGAAGGAGCGTGATATAAAGATTAGATGTGCTTTCAGCTTCAGGCTTTCGCCTGGCCCGCGCAGGTGGTACGCCATTCACCACAGGATTACTATGCCGAATTATTAACACCCCTGGTGAAACAATATGGGTGAATCGGTTTAATGATGGACTATTAGAACACATATCAGCAGTACACCAGAAAAGCGACTCTCGAGTATCATTTTTGCACGAGAACGGTTTTATCCTTAGCGTATCCGGATATTTTCCGACCAATGTGTGTTACTTTATATATCATGATACATACAATGTTCTAAATATAATTTAAATAATCTTCGAATAATTTAAAATATTTTAGATGAGTCATTTTTTTTGTCCCACGTAACCAGAAACAACGAACACACAAACGTTTGTTTAAAACAAAGATTCAAAATTTATATTCCTGTGTTGTATTTAAAATGTACCGACTTTCCTGAAATATTTGGCTTTTGAAATTCACTCTCCCTCAAGTCTCACGATGAGTCATTATAGGATCTTAGTTACTGAGTGTACTGGTGGGAAATGTGCTTTCTAATACCCTTCTCCTTGTGTCATTCCAGTCAGGCTGAGCATCAATGCGATACATTGTATGTTGATGTAAATTTAATGTTTAAAGTAGAAATAAGGTGGCGATGTAAAAATAATACAATATGAATTTCCAAGATCGCGTCATTTTGAAAATCTCCACTCGGGAGAGGTTGCCACAGGTGCGCCTCTGTCTGGGCTGCGTGGGTACCATCGCGCGCCGGCCCATCTCCCCGGCGGATGGAGCGTGAAGGCGGAATTGCACGGCCGATTACGCAGAGATCGCAACGCCGATGCGGCGCCAGCCCCGGCGTTCGCGGCGGTGGTTCGCGAGATTTGCCGGTGGGGCGCGGCGATCGCCCTGCCCGGGGAATCCCCCTCCGAGCTACCTAGCGGAACGACGCGGAGTCGGAATTCCGTGCTGCTCGCTGGAGAATAACGCCTTATTTTGTACACTAGTGGTTGAGCTAATATAAACCTAACGGTGCGAGACAATAGTTAATGTTCATGTTTTAACCTGATGTTTATGAGTAATTGTTTTGTTCTCTTTTATCTGGATTCTGGCTCTCTACGCGGTTATATTTGCCGTTGAAAAGCATTTCTGTTAGAACAGTGCCGTGTTTATTGATAGAATGAACGTGGCCTTACGTTTAGGATTTATATGCTTTTTTAAAAGAACATATTTAGTGCATATATCACTAATCTTGTCTTAGTGGGATCGTTTCTTGTCAAGATACGATTATGTCATGTGATGTTCACCGATTTAATACTTCAAAACTACCGTTTCAAACGTATTGCCTATATGAGCATCATCTTTTATCTTCTCTTTCGCCTTCACCATGAATAAACCTGCTATGTGGAAGACATAGATGCTCACTGTTATGGTGACCAATTGGTTATTGTGATTGAATTGAAATTTTGTTGAAAAACACACAACATAGTTCGCAGATCGATCAGAAACAAATCATTTTCAGTTCAGCCATTTGTTCATTAAGAAGAGTAGCAACTTAAAGATACTCTAAATGCTGAATGGAAGGTAGAATCAAGCATTTCGTTTTATATTACATTTTCTCTGAAATTCATACGAATAATAAAATACAATCTGTAAACAGTAAAGTAAGAAAGAAAAACTATTTCTCAAAGCTGTCTTCTTAAAGGCAAGCACATTCTCTTTAACAATTCTCTCTCTCATTTTCTTTCTCAACTATTGTAGTCAGTTAAAGAGTTATCGGAACATTTTGGTTGAATTTTGTGGATTTCAAGTAACGACAAATACACTCGTACGATTTTAGTGTCATTGAGAAATGAAAGGAACCAAACGAAAGACAAAACCTGCCCGCACATCTGGTAGTTAAAAACCGCAAAACCGCCCACTTCGCCCCGACGACGAACCTGCTGCCATTTTTTGCGAGTCGGAACGAGTGCGTCGCCTTCACGCAGCGAGGCGTGCGTAAGTGCGGGCGCGCGCGGAGGGGAAGGGAAGGGGAGGGGAGGGAAGGCGGCGACGGCGACCTTCTGAGGACGCGTGCCTTTCGCTCGGTCGTCGTCACCTGCCCCGCCCACGCCTCCCGGCACTGACCCTGCCGCCCACGGTCACGGTAACAAGCGGAGCAGGTTCATACATACGGACATTCCAGCGCGCATGCGTTTGCAACGCGATTCCGGCGGCGTCGCGGCCGCCGACTCCACAGTGGGCCGTGGGTCGCGCTAATTAGGCGTAAATTTGGAACGGTACGTCGCGATTGATTGACTGGTGTATCCGGGCGCATAGTGCGTAGTGCATGTTTGTAGCGGGAGGTGGCAGTGATCTTTCTCCGCTGGATGGCGAGATCCGGCGCAGATCTACCGGACGGATTGCGGTATTTTCCCCAACTAGGTACCTCCCTTCAGTGGAGCACTACCCCAGCCGGGGCAAGCTCTAAGCTCAAGACATATGTGGTCGTGTGTAAGTATGCATGGATGTGTGTGTGTGTGTAAGTAAGGGGTAAAGATTGGACGAGGAAGAGGAAGGGATATCGCGTGCGATCCTTTGTTAGACATTCGTTTAGTTTTGATCGGAGAAACCACCGAAAACTACCGATCAGAGCAGCCGGTCGTTTCTCCCTCATACAGCGCAGGGGCTGAATCCGATCTAGCTAACTAGCTAGTGTTAAGAAAACCCTGCCATCGTCGGGACTCGAACCCTAGGACGTTCCTGTCAGTGTCACTGCAGTGACTTCAGTTGCCCTGAGCCACCTACGCTGGCAGTACGCAGTGAAATATGTATTGTCTGAGCGTTGAAACATGAAATATAGTGCAAAGCATTAAATCGAAAGAAACCCCAAAGAGAGGGCGAAGAACTTTCAGTTTCAAAGAAATTCCATGGAGGAAAGTGATGCCTAGTAGTACGTGGAGACACTATTGAAGACGTATTTCGGGAAATATACTTCATTGTCTAGCAAAACGATTAATATTTTTAAAGTAAAAAAGGGTCGAAAATACAGTTTCATACAGTCTTGGGAAAAGTATTGGTGTAACATACAACTGTTGACATTTTTACGAAGAGAGACAAGCGCAGCGCCTTCACGCCGCGAGTTGTCTGTGAGTACTGGCAGGCGTGAGGGCGGGGAGGGAGAGAGGGGGACTTCTCTAGGTAGACTACTTGTCTAGAAATCTTTATTTGAATACAATACTCCAAAATATTATTTATATTTCAATAAGTGAAGTTTACTTTGCAAATAAATTGTTATAATGTAAGTACTCTCTTCTATTTTCTCTGTAGTATTTTTTCCATTGTAAATGTACGTTTGTCTAAAAGAGCAATTTCAAAGATAATTAAATCATGCAGATTTGCTTATAGCAAAAATTCTTAATGGGAACCTCAAGCTTTAAAAATAATAATAGTAATTTAATATTAGAAACGATAGTAGCCCTTTACTTCAGCCCGAAAAAAATGTCTTTCGTAAACTGGATTTTATAACAAACGTTAGATCATTTTTGATACTTCGCTCCTTTAGATTTGGAAGATCTCAAATATTAGTTTATGAAGTTGAATAATACCAGATACAGTTTTCAATTCTGCTTGAAACAAATGAAGCTTTTCCGTATAAAAACCACGTGTTGCCGCCCCTCTTGCTAGTTTCTAGATACAATAGTGTCTCGCTCATCCCCTGCCCCACTGTACGCCTCCACCTCCATGGAGAACCGTCTCGCTTGCGGCCCACGCGGCCGGCCGGAGGTGGTCGAGAGGGCGGGGGAGGGGAGCGCGGCCGAGAGTGTGGTTGCGCGTGCGCGACGGCAAAAAATGCGACCGTCTAACAATGTGCCATAAAGTGCGCGGCGCGGCGCGGCCCGGCGCGGTGCGGCGGCTCTCTGCGGCGGGGAGACCAGGGAGAGGCGGGGAGATAGATGGAATGAGGACGTGAGCGATGGAGGCGGAACTGACAGGAGGGTAAATCAAGGGCTGAAGAAATGACGGTAGGGAAATGATGGGAGGAAAGAATGAGGGGGGGGCGGGTGAATTGGTTCAGATGTCTGCGCCGTCTGTTTGCTGATAGTATAAGCAGGGTGGAAGCGGGGGAAATGTTTTCGTAAATGTGTGGTAGGAAAGGTCGTGTACGAGTACAATGCGAAGAGATAATGTATCTAAGTACGTGCGGGTGAGATGCGAAGCGAGAACATACGAATGTGAACAATGTAAAACACGAGGTCTTGCTTGAAGCTCGGTAATGCAGGTCAGTATAAAGATGGATCCGTAATGTTATTTGTATTAAGAGCTTGATGACGGCACGTGTAGTTAGTTGGGCCGAAACAACGTACGGATGAATCGTGATACAGTTACAAAGGACGTTGACTCGTGTTTTTTTGCTATACTAAACCGAAAGAACTCATTTCTCGTTTTTTTTATTAACGATGCCGCTTTCATTACTGCCGCATTGCATGAGAGTCAGTGAGTATTGCGCGCGGCCGCAACTGGTTTCGTATGCTCTGGACTGGAATCAACAATGCTTGACCATACAAAGATATTAGCGATCCTTAGAATTCTACTCTTTTTTTTCCACCACATTATGTAATTCTCAAACATCCACATTGTCCTTTGGGGACAATAAGTATAATCGATAATAAGTTTTCATCAATTAAGGACAAATGCAAATAAACATTGTAGTTAAGATACTAAGGTTAGCTTAAAAACTGTTTGCATGCTTTTCTGTAATCGTGCTAAAATTTTGAAGTGCTGTCACCATACACTACTGGAAATAACGAATAACCTAAACATTCAAATAATTGAGCCACATTCAATAGACTGGGAGTGCCGAAGAAGTGACTCCAATTTTCACTTAATCCATTTTAAGAGGACTCTTCCGTTTGGGACAAAAATAATTACATTGAGATTAAAAATAGCTGAAGTTATGGTAATTTGAATAAAGTTTTGTAACACTTTTTTAATAGTGCATACATTTATGTTGTTGGGAAGTAAGGAAGGATAGTGCGAAACCCAGAGAAACTAATGATATTGAGTGCCTTCTGGTTGCGTAACAGCTCAATATGAATGTAGTTAATATTCTTTGAACGTCGAATAATTATTTGTGAAAGATGTATATTTAAGTTTTGGAAGAATTCAGTTAAGACACATTTCACTTTGATCTTGAATCGTTGGCGATTTAACAGTCAATTCCCATTCCATGTTTTCTATCGTCCACAATTCAGGTCGATGAAATCTTGGACACTTCTATAAAACAGTGCCGCCACCAAAAAGTGCTAAATTTTGATATGACACTAATTCATTTAAATCAGTAATGTAATGTCTGTGAGTGTTATTGTTTGTTTACAGTTTAATCGATTTTTTCATTTCACCGCATTACTGTGTGTATTATGTTTAATTATTGTATGTCTAGAGAATTAGCTGCACGCCGGACTTCAGTGTGACTGGGCAAATAAACTTGGTACAGCTTCCATAATAAAAAGTATTATTCACCTAAAATTGTGGTAATTGTAAGCATAATACTACTTAGTAAATCGACGTCTTGGGAATTTCGAAAACCGCAGGAACATGAGCACAACTGTCTTTCCGTAGTGATGTCACGGGTATGAACGATAAACTTGTCTATACGCATTAGTTCGTGCGACACCAGAATACTAATTTGCGTCCGTCTGATGCACAGAATTCATTCGTTTCTTGTACGCTTCTCATTCAAAACTATTGATAAACTCGAATTCAAAATTTTCGAAGATCTCTAAACGTGGCCTCTCCGCCCCCCCCCCTGCCCATCTGTGGCATCTGCAGCGTGGATAGCTGCGCGCTAATTCAGGCTAATGCATGAAGTGGCATTTGCATGCATGCATAATGCATCGCTGCCCTCCTCGGCCTCTTGACCCCGCGGGTCGCTGCAGCTGCGGCGTTGCACCTGGCGCTCGCACGGGCGGCGAGGGACCTCCGCACCCCCACATTGAGACGGGGGAATCGAAATAGAAAGCAAGTTACGGAGGATACAGTGGATGCAAAAGTGGTCTTGAGAAATTGCTCAACGAAATCAAAGAAAGGTTGAGTTTCGTCAACATTTAATGGGATGAATTGTTTCTTTTAATTAATGACAATCACTTGCAGAAATAATAATTTATTCAAAACCTTATTCTTCTATTTGTCACCATTTACCTGGAGCAAGTTTTAACAGTGCTTCCTGTGTTGTATGTCTGGTACTTTGTGAGTTTGTTATGACTTTAATGCAATAATTATTTGAATAGATTATAAAATATCGGAAATGGTAATTTCATACTATACGGTTTATTCTATAGTACATATGTTGTGATTATCCGTAACTATTTTTTCTTTAATATAATTATTGTATTCTTTCAAAGTTTTAGAATTATAATAAAATTAGTTAAATCACTTTTAATTCATTTTTATAATGACTCGTAATTCATGAAATAAGCTGAGACCCTTACCCAATGCAAAAATCTACAATCCAATTAGTCTTAATTTTTTCATATTTAGTTGCGTTCGATATTTGATTAGGACATAAGAGAGTGGAGAAATGTACGTTCGTTTCATACTTTTTCATATAACTATTCCGCAATAAAATGACGTTTTGTTTGTTTTAGGTTTTATAGAATATTGACGTACACTCGAAATTTTAAAATTCCATGCGTTTTCCAAGTATGTCAGCCAAAATAATGTTTTTTCAGATCAATTTTCTTGATTATTTTTTTCATATAATTTTATTGGATGTTAATGACCGAAATAGTTGCATTACAACAACACAGACCCCTGCAATGGAAGTAATTTACCATGAATACATACTAGGAACACCCTGTCTCAATATTGAGTCCGGTACTTCTTTCTTCAACAGAATAATTGTGACTGCATTTTTATCTAAATTCCCTTTTTGAAATGTTTCTTTCGATTTCCGAACAAACCGTCAATAGTTTGGGCTCTTGGTGCGCGCGTGGCCTTTCGTGGCGCGTGGTTCGTGGTTCTTCGACGGGCAGGCGCGGCCCTGCGCGGCGGCTCTGCGACGGCTGCCCGGCCAGTGCGCGGCCGCCCCCGCCGCCTCTGCCTTCGCAACGGGCGCCGTCGCAGGCGGCGCCGGAGGAGCAGGTGGAGCAGAAAATGAAATGCACCCTCTCGCGCCGACCGGCTCCGCGCACCGCCCGCAAGTCCGCTTGATTCGCGCGCGCTCAGACCCCCGGACAGCTGCACTGAATGGTTGTTGCCGGGGCTGTCAACTGCTGTGGTCATTAGTCCGCTTTTTTTTATTTCGCGTATAGGCCAACTCTGACCACGCGTGCTCTTGCTTCAGCAGGTGCAAGTACCTTTGTGTGTGTGTGTGTGTGTGTGTGTGTGTGTGGGGGGGGGGAGAATCAGCATTTTAGCTGCATCCCGATTTTTATCCCCCTAGGTTGTTAGCTCTGGGAGTATGTATGATGATTATGATGATAGTGAGGGATGAAAGAGCGACAGACACATATAGACATAGACAATGCCCGAGGCGGGACTCGAAGTCGCGGCCATCTGGTCCGAGATCGCTACGGCACTACTTCCCTAACGTTCTCGACCATCTTGACCGGCAACATTAGTCCGTAAATGAAGTGATTTTTTCTCTCGGGAGGAGGCGATGTTTCTCCCCCCTCTCCCCGTTGGATGGTTAGATTAGATATCGATCTACACGTAGGCATGCGGGTGATTTCCTCCTCGAGTTTTCTCTCCTAGCGGGGCACCATCCCGCTGGGACAAGCTCTCGACACTTGTGGTAATGTAGTGCATGTAAGTGCAAGGGAGGAGGATAGGGAAAAGAAGACGAAGGAAGGATCACGCACGGACCACGGCTCGTTTGTGAGGCTACTGCTCCGACATTTGCCTAGTATTGATCGAAGAAACCACGGAAAACTTGCTAGTTTTGATAATCTGCTAACGTAGCAAATCGAACCCTAGAAGAGTACCTGCAGATGTAGCGGCAATTCTAGCTGTGAGCTTACTCAACTCTAATTTGCCAAATGGGAATGTTGCAGTGTTGCAACTGCCTACTCCAATAGATGAAACGACTCGTCCAAATCCAAGGACGAAGGCGTTAAAACCAACAAACTACTCTCTAAATAAGCCTCTACACCTCTGTATTCAAACTGCTTGGTCGTTCTCTCCGTTAAAACGCCCCCTCAACATATCGTGTCCAAACCAGAACTTGCGTTGAAGCCCACGGCTTGCAAATCTGTCGGAGAGCTGCAAGGGTCTCTCAATGCTACTACACGATTGGAGAGGACGGTGAGCTGTAATTAATTTTATGACCGGGCATCCAGCTGTACTTGAGATAACTTTATTATCTGAGGAATCATAATAATAATAATAATAATAATAATAATTATTATTATTATTATTATTACTATTAATAATAATAATAATAATAATAATAATAATAATAATAATAATAATATATAATTATTTTTATAACGCTTTCGGCAAGCTATCCTTGCGTCTTTTCAAGTTCAAATTCAAATTCATCTAACGCAACACGTACCATTTCTCCGTATCCATCACCCCTGTCTAATCTTTCGCGTTTCGTCCCATGTTCCCTTGGTTTCCCTTTTTCATTTCCTTTCGCCCTAGGGCTTCATGTGTTACATCATTGCACAAGGTGATTCGTGTTTACTTCTGGGTTTTCCTCCTCCCAGCGCCATGAGCATCCTCGCCCATGCATCACGCCCTCTGGGAGGCCCTCGGGCCATAAACAATACGCAGAACAAGTGAGAAACGGGCGATGGGCGGCGGAAGAGGCGGGAGGCGCGGTCGCTGCTGGTGGAAGGCGCTGCTGATTCACGAGGTGCGAAGCTTTCCACTGGAACGGGCCGCTCGGCAATCGTTTAATCAC
This sequence comes from Gryllus bimaculatus, assembly GCA_017312745.1. Lineage (NCBI taxonomy): Eukaryota > Metazoa > Arthropoda > Insecta > Orthoptera > Gryllidae > Gryllus > Gryllus bimaculatus. The sequence continues at coordinate 6,986,520 of BOPP01000056.1, forward strand.
TCGGGCGCGTTATGCATAAACACGCGCGAATATGTGGGTAGGAGTTTGTAACGGCGCGCGGCAATATTGAACGTTTTCTATGGAAAACTTTGTTTCTGCGTTGTTTGCTGTGGAAGTGCTTATATCAATTTGTCGTGTTTGTATTGCATTAGATTCATTAGAGTAGATTTTATTGTGGAGAATTTGTAGTAAATTAACAAAACGGACAGACAATTCAATAAGAGCAATGCGCAGGAATGGCCACAGTTCTTTAGTCGTAGCTTTAAAAAATGAATGAATCACTTTATATTTGGTGATATGGGAAAGGGAGTACTGTTCGATGATTAAAATGTTTATCCATGACATCTCCAAACTGTTGTATATAATCTCTTCTGCGTAATCCAGAGGCAAGAGCCTTATTCACTTATTCATCCATTATAATTTCTGAAAATACTGTCTACTGCAGTAACTTGACAATATTGCAAGTACCTTGACAGTACTGCAAGTTGCTATTGCAGTAACTTGAGTATTGCAGTACCGTCTATGACAGTAAATCTTGTCATTTGTCATTTTGTTTTTGAATTAAATGAATTTGAATGAAAATTTCACTCATACTAAATGGGCAAAACGTGTTCCAAAAGCCCGCGATGTAAGGCGTTGAGCTTGAAGATGCCATTTCTGCAAAATGAGATTTGGAAATGCCAGTGGTTTTGAAATAATCAAAGAATTATACTGGCAATACGATGTGTTAGACTTAGAGGCTTAGAATGCATTGTCCCCATTGATTTACTGAAATTTTATAGCCGCACGTAATGTACGCAAATGTATGCACACTACGTTTGGCACTGAAGATGCCATTCGCACTATGTTACCGAAGTTATGAAAGAGTATCATGGAGTTACAATACTCAGCGTGTTACTTTCGCCAGGGTCATAGCTTTTGTGAAGCGTTTTCGCAGCGTCGAGTGTACCACTTGGTCACCATTTGACAGTGCGTGGCTTTGTCGATGTTCTTCGCATACGATTTCGCAAGAACTTCATTATGCACGACTTAATTATTCCGCGAGGCTCCATTCAGAGTGCCGGATGGAATTTTGAATTGCCCTATGTTCTATTTGTGCTGTATTCTTGGATAAACCCACTTGCATGAGATTTATAAAATTGAATTATAGAAAGGGGTGAAGAGATGTCTATTGATAGTTAAAATTGTTCCACGATCCCTTTTTTTAATGTTGAAATAAACCTAATAATGCCAATCGGCAAGCGCTTTAAATTGCACTTCAATTCTACATCATCCAACTCAACATCGCACTGGTTTGAAATAACTGTATTTTTTCGCGTTGAATGTAGAGATAGGCAATCCGCAATTTATTTCGCGGAGCTTCTCTCATTGCTCGCTCAGGGCTCCTCTCATCCCCGTTGGGCGTCGCGGTGCGTACCTCGCACGCGTGTACGGATTCACGCATGTGCGTCGCGTCGGTCCACCGAGTGCGCCTCGGGTCGGCGGATGCGTGCGCCCCTCGCGAAGGCGCGTTGTTGCTGTTGTTCCCCCCCCCCCCGCTTCCCCAGAGGGCAACAAAGGGAACCGTGCGCGTGGCGGATGCGAAGGAACACAGGAAGGGCAGCGCGGCCAAGGGAAAGAGGTGTCGGGAGACGCCCCTTTGTCCGGAGTTTTTGGCGAGAATGCGTTGGGTGAGTGACCTCTTCCGTGACCTTCCTTCCCTCAAGGGAGGAACGAGGTTCCTCCCCTGCTTCCCACCTCTCCTCTCCAAACGAAGCTCCTCTCGGCCATCTTCCCTTCCTTGTTGCTTCCATGCCTTTCCTCACATCACCTCCCTTCCCTATCCCCCTTCCTCCCCATCTCTACATCCCGACGTACTTCCTCCCTCTCCATCCTCACCCCCTCACATCCCACGGCCTCCCTCCTTCCTCCCTTCCCCATCTCTCCATTACCCCTCGATCCCTTACTCCTCATCCCTCTACTCTTGCTGCGTCGTCTCGTTTCCTCCTGGCCCTCCCGCTTGCGGCGCGAAAGCAGGCCGATCCGTGCCGCGTGGGTGATTCGCCCGAAGACGTCAAGCGATGCGGAGGCCGCACTTAACGAGGTGTTTCCGCGTGGCGTGGGGGTGTTCGGAAACAGAGTGCGGGAGAATGGCATTTTTTGGCCGCCCGGTTCACGCGTCGCACAGTGGTTCGAAACGGCATCTATTTAGTGGAAACGCTAGCTCGGTTTGCACGTGCAATTTTCCTGCGGTTTGGAAGGAAGCGTTTATCCAATAGCAACTTTACGAATGAAGATTAGAAGGACGTGAAATGACATGTAGTTTTCATGAACTATGAACTCCTTTCAGTGTTGCTGTTGACATTCACCTTTTTTTCATGGTGATTATGAAGAATATTAAAAGAACATTTCCCATTTACACTTAAAAAAAAAACATTAGACCTTTTATCATGATATTTTTAGTGTCTATTTGTGTACATTTGTGAAGAGAAATACCACTGACCGCTGTGTATTTACTGCTATATTATTATTATTAATATTATTATTATTATTATTATTATTATTATTATTATTATTATTATTATTATTATTATTATTTTGCGGTTAGTTGTAAAAAATGTAATTTTTTGTCAATATTGTATTGTGATTTTTTTTTCTTCGCTTTTTGAGTTTGAATAAATATTGTTCCAGTTTCTGTCGAAGCTTTTCGTGATCTGAATACATCAGTTTGGTGGAGGAATTAATGTATTAATAGCATTCTCAAGGAGCACTCACGATTTTACACCTTAAGCCAAAAACGTAACGATGACAGATAAAATAGATCATGCAATTGAAGATTAGTAGGTTTCGGATTTGTATTTTCAGCTTTATACTTCAGGCATTTAAACTATGCTTTTAAGAGCCGAAATAGGCCTTTTAATTTTTCTAGTAGGCTATACAAACGGATGTGAAAATCGTTTAATTTTACTTGTTGCAAGACAATTGAAACGTGAGTTCCATCATCAAAAGGCAAGTCAGGGAGGCATTAGAAGCAAGAAAGCTGAATGAGGGGCTTTGAGAGGTTTTACAAATGGCAAGTGCCTTATTACTGCTTTTAGTTTTTGAAGCCAAAATCTGTTCCTGTGTGAATCTCGAACACTGGTATTAAAGTTGCTGAAAGTCAAGCGCCCAAGGTTTACATATAGAGACTTAAGAAATCCCTGTGAATTGAAGTGAATTAAAATTTGCGTATTTCTTTTGTTGAGACGGTCTCTACATGGCCATATTACCCACGGATGCTGACCATACCACCCGTTTTCTTGAGGAAAGCGGGGTCATGTGAAATACTTTGAGCGTGAGTTGAGAAAGATGTTTCTTAGAGCTGGTACATAATAATGAGAATGTAATAGCACCAAGCAACCCGTTGACTAGGAATGAAGTCACACAATGGATCACCCATAAAAAAGAGAAACATCTAATCTAAAAGAGCCTCAGCCATTCCCATTGTCCCATTCTGTCTAATAGGAATACAATCAACTCGGTGAAAACTAATTAGTTGTTTTGAAACGAAAAATTGCTTCACACTAGAAGTGAACTTTGAACCGCTGATCCCTGAACTGTGCTTTACAGCTTTGTACGAAATCATTCTAATATTGAGAAACAATGAAATTAAATTGTACAAAAAATCAAGTAGTCTCTTTAATGTTGTTGTGTGATACATTATTTCTTGTTTCCTTCAATTTCATTTTACATAGATTTCGGGTTTGTCCATTTTCTAACTATCCTTCCTACAGAGTGATGGCACACAAAATAACTAAATCTCCAAAAATGTGAAAGAAAAACCAATGTCCCATTTGGTATATTATTTCTTAAGAAACATAATTTGACTCCCAGCTGTCCATCATCATTTCTCCATATGGCCCTTATCTAACCTAAAACTGTCCCTAGAGTATCCCTGCCTCTCCATATCTGGGTTCTTTCAGGATCATGAAAACCTGGCTTTAAAAGCCTGGGATGCACCGTTTTTAAGTTTACTCGATTATAATGTTTGTATGAATCTGTTTTGTAGGTCATAATATGCAAAATTATATATCTTTCGTCTTCATCTTTCATCGTCAGGTACCGTATTTGGTACCGAAGGTTTGTTATAAATTGCCCAAAACCGTCATCTATTTTTTGCGTATTTTGATAGGATATTTTAGTGCCATTTCGTAACTACCTGAAGCAGGTCATTCAGCCCTGTATACATCGAGAGCGAAAGCGAGGGATATAGAGAGAGCGAGGCACTATAGTGAACTCTGAAATACATATTCACATATTCTACATATTCACTAATGTGCTCTTCATGCTATACGAGTGAATCGGAGAAATCCGCGTTACCGAGATGTGAAAATTGTTATAAAAGCGTTGAGTGTTACACTTTGCGCAAAGGCATTAGGCGGTCGCTGACACGGAAATAATAATCGTACAAATCTCTAGCCTACAAATGAGAGTAATCTTCTAGTATACTCATTAACACGTTTGTAATAGTCACAGCAGTTCATTATAGTAACTGTGTACTTACTTCGTATTGCAACGTCGGGAAACAGGCATCTGTCAGAACGAATTACACTAAATATGTGTTTTTATGTTCATTAATTATTCAGTAAGGAAATGAAAGTGTAATGCATGCAGAAACTGTAAGCATTCCCATATAACATCTTGCACAAAATGCTGTGGATATATGTTTCGAATCCCTGTCAAGTGCTACGCAGACAGAAGGAAGCTGAGAAATGTTAAAAGGGTTAAATGTGCTTAAAATATTTTAATGAAACTGTTCAATAATCAGTTTCAAAGGGCTCTTCAAAAAATGTACCCGAGAATTATATGTGAGAGAGACTGACTTAAACTTGAATTTCATGTATTTAAGCACATAAAAAATTGGTAATAGAGTACAAAATTATTTTACGGTAATGTTTGATATTAAGGCCACTTTTAATTCTAGACATTATCATACACCTAATTGATATTATCAAATAAACTGTTGCCAACCTTCACAAAGAGGCAATTTTACTTTTACTAACGAGCATTTTCAAAGGCTTTTATGACTTAATCCGTTTGAATTTGAATTTTTAGTTAATAATTTTCTCCAAGGAAGAGGATACAGAGTTCGTTATATTTAAGAATGAAGATAATTACAAGTTTGGTGTAAAAAAGTGGGAACGGTTTTCCAGAAAAAAAGGAATGAAACTGTTGACGTTCTAAGAATATTGTAAATAGGTCAGGAAATCAGTTTGAGAAATCAGAAACCTTCGAGAACTGACGTTAGTTACCGGCAATACAATAAAATATTGAATTTCAGGGGCAAATGTTTTAAGTGAAGGTAATTCCAGAATATTCTTAATTTCTGCAGCATTGGAGCTCTATTGTATATTTGCTGCTCGTTATGTACATATGTAGGTGTGGAAAGGAGATGGAAGTGAGACTTACGGAGGGAAATAGCAAAGGTTGTTTCGGGCGGCAAAAAAGCAGTGTCGCTTCGTTTTCATCTCTTTATTTCGGTTCAGGGACGACACGGTTACTTAGATTATCAAATGTTAAAATTGTGTTATATTTTGCTATCCTTGTCTGATATTTGATTTAGTTATGTAATAGATTATAGTTTGCCGTAGCCTCTATTTGAACGTGAACTAACAATGTGCACAGAATTTAAAATTACTCACATGCGATCGACTAAGCATACTTCTTTTGGTTCTTGTGTTATATTATTTAGTAGAAGTCCCACCTATGAGCCTCACTTGCCTTTCCAGATGACAATGTTAAGATCATCCTCCGTTATTTAATTATTTAATGTTTCAGTACTGTTATAACGCAACACCAAGAAAGTGGTTCGGCGGAGGTCTAACTCCTTTGGCTTTCCCCACCTTTTATTCTAGTTGTTACTGGTTAGAATTCGTGTCCTACCCACAAACGTAGGACAAGTAGCGCGCCGGATGTGCTCAATACCGCGCCTTTTATAGTTGGCATGCAATACGTGCAATCTTGCAAGTCTGGGATGCTAATTTGTTTGTTCGAATATGAGCTCAATCACTTCTGTAAGCCTCCTATTTCACTCTGGGACAACTGTGAGAATTCTTTTTCAGAGTCATACTAATTCCATCTACAGTTGGGAATTTTTCGATTTCCTGATTTACTCTGAAATGTCCCCGGAACAGCTCCTCCACTAATCAAGCTTCTCTTCTACGACGGGTGCATGTTACATCATGGAATTTTCGACCACTTTGTCCAGTTTGTGCTTTTACCATATCGCATATGCATGGGAGCCGTTCCGCACGTTCCGTTGAAGCGAAGTGGTCTTTTCTCGCTCTGTCGGGGCGTTCTTGTGAGGTCCGGCGGCGCAATCTTGGTACGTGCCCAGACGGAACTCGAACTCTCGCGCCCGAGAAGAGGTGACTGGTCGGTCAAGCAGCAGAGCCCTTCCGATGCCGCTACCGCCGCAGTCACGGTCGCACCGCTGCCCGCCGTGGAAGGGGGCGGGTTCTGCAGAGGTAGGTTTCGCCGACCCTCCGGCGACGTCGAACAAAGGGACCGCAGCAGGTAAACCGCAGCGACCGGCGGCACAGTGGGAAGGCTACCATTTAAAGCTGTATTCTGCTATCGGTGGCGCGTACGTCCTCCACCGCTTCGCGTAGCGAGAGTTCTCCGCCGCTTGCCGCAGCAGCGCCCGCCCGCTGCACGTGGGGAGGTCTCCATTCAAACCAATGATTTGCTACGAGCCGCGGCGCTCGGAAGCGCGCCGCCGTCGCGACGTGGGAAGGCGCTCTCAACCTGCCGTCGGTCGCAGCTCTTCGTATGACCGGCCGCCGAGGAGAGGAGAGGAGGGCGGGGGCGGTGTGGGAGCGGAGGCGCAGGCAGGGGTGCGCCTGCCCCGCGCGCAGCATGAACCTACCGCAACTCGACGTGGAACTCATTAGGCGTCGCCCGATAGGCATCGGAGCACAGTTCCGAAGCGCCCAGCGCGGCGCGGCGCGGCGCGGCCCTCCCCGACGTTGCCCTCCCCGTCGCGCTACGCCTCCACAAATATAGGGAGTAACGCGTTTTTGTTGGAGGGCAGAAAGCACCGATTCCGCTATATTATATTGAGTTTTCAGGGGGGTTCGAACGGTGTTGGTTGACTACTGCCAATCTATCCTAAACCAATGTTCTCGAAAATCACTTTTTTTTTCGCTGACTGAGTTAGCCCACAGTAAGAAATGTTCGTTGGGCAGAGACTCTGACGGGGATAGCCTGAGAATCGAATCCCAACGGTTGGTGCGATTCTTGACTCTAGCATCGCAGGTAGGTGGAATGTCCCTACTGCAAGGAAGATAATTTTAGCGGCCGGCTGTTCTGATCGGTACTTTTCCGTTATTTCTCTGCACAATACCAAGAAAAGCCGGAGCAGGATCCTATTAAATGCGTGCGATCAATCCTTCCTCTTCCTTGTCCTATCCTCTCCCCTTGCACACACACACACACACACACACACACACACACAAGCACTTGCTAAATTACCACCCATATCTGGAGACCAAACTAGAGCTTGCCTCGGCCGGGGTGCTCTCCCGTTGGGCTCTCCCACTGGACTATTCTGTTGGCGAAGATACTTGAAGGAGGGAAACACTATCTGCCATGGTCATCATTGCCGAATCTCACTGTCGAGTTGACGAACAACATCGTTTCCAACCAGCTATAGCACTCACTATATCAGGATGATGTCCTCAGCAGTTGACGCTCCCGGAAACAAAATAACCAATGTTAATGTATTTGAAAATGTCTGAATTGCTTCCAAATATTATTTCTCGCCGAGTTCTGAATACTGCCTAGCGGGCCTGTTGATTAAGAAAGAGTATTAAATAGCGAGTGCCCTGGGGATCGCCCTTTCCTCACCATCTATGGACTATCAGCGCACGACGCCCCCACCGCTCGCGCACAGATTCTTCCTTCTGTCAGCGTTAAAGTACCTCCTTCATCTTTTGCCTCGACTATTCTAACTGTCGGGTTTCGGATCAGACGACGAAGGAGAAGCCATAGAAAGTGGTTCCTAAGGCTAAGATTATGCAAATTGGAAAATACTATATTATATTATAATTTTTACTACTAAATACTATAATTTTTTTCAGTTTTCCCGTTTCCTTCACCCTCTTTCCCTTATGCCTTTGCTTAATATATTCCCTGTTCCACTTAGCGTCTCCTTTTACAGTATCTCACCGGATGACATTTACTACATTCGCTCTTATTTTCTCTTCTGGCACTTCCGTGCTATTCCTTTCACCCCAACGCTTTCGCTCTGTTTTTCAAAGACGTCTTTCCGTGACAAAACGGAACTTCCCCATTCTACCTCATATTTTCTTCCACATTTATCGTTCATTATAATATGTTCATACGCAAATTAGAAAGATTCTCTTTGTGTTCATTGGTACTTTTTCTCATTTATTACAGGCTAGCCAGAGAGTTTGTTTACGTAAACAGTGCTATTCTTGTGCTTGAAGGACTGATGGGACATATTTCTTCAGCAAAATATTCCGTCTTAAGACAATATGAGCCAGAAAAGTAGTAGAAAATCTTGTAAAAAACCTTGACAGCCGCCAAAATTGAAAGATGGGGTGGTTGGGAGTTATTTTCAAAATTCTAAATAGTTCAGATGAAAACTGTTGCATTCTATTGCCTTTTAAAATGATATTAATTTATAATAAATGCAGAGCTCAATTTAGTAACGACCTATCTGTTCGAGCTGAATAATTTCTTTAAATACTGTGAAATATTTTAACAATTTTGTTAGCTAAAAATATCCCGAAAATCCGGACAAAATTAAGGAAATTTGACCCAGAAAAACAGTGGCTTCCCTATGATAGCCATTAAGGAAAAGGACAAGAGGGCTGATAGTTTGAAAAGGAAGAAGAAGAAGAACAACAAGAAGAAGAAGAAGAAGGAGAAGGAAGAATATGAGAATTAAAATTTAATCCTTAACACATTATACACACATTAGAACACTCCTTAGAATCCCGCCCGTTCAGATGGAATCCCCACAGAAGAGACGCGCGATTCGCATCGGTTCGTTGTCTCGTCTGCGCCTCCGTCGAAGGTCGCGCCCGCCGCCAGCCGCAAAAACCGCGCGCACCGCTCTATGCATCCTTATTAACGCGCTCTTGTGCCTCTCGGCGTCTAGCCGCAGCGCTCTTTACGGCTCAGTCGGCCGCAATTGCTCGGGGTGGGGGGTGGGGGAACAATGGAATAAAGAGAGCAGCGAGCTTCGTGTGCGCCGGGCGCTTCTCACGTCCCGTGAGAAAGTTTTCGAGCGAAATATTCAAAACGAGTCATTTAAATACAAATTATATCTGGGGTCGAAAGGGATTTCTGCGAGGGCCAGCGCAGAGGAGTCGGAGAGAGGCGAGTGTGGTCAGTGGCCCAGCCGTTTGATGGCCGAGGGGGGTGCACTGGTGCCGGTACTACTTGTGGTCTGTTTTAATAAAAAGTTTGTGGTGTCGGTGGGTTAGTGGTTTTAACAACTGACCGTTCGATTCCCGGTCTGGATAAGTAATCCTTTCAAGAGTTTGAAATACCTATTATATTACAATATATGTGTAGCATTGTAACGTGTTTAGATCTGACGGGTAATTAATGTGCTAGGAGTTTTTCTTTGGCGTATTTGCCTATTCATCCAGTATCAGCGTAATGGTGACACAACAAGCCGTGCCAGTAGGTCGATTATGAGATCCTGCTCAAAGTGACTTGTCAGATTACACGACGAAAAAATTGGTTCAGCTTGGCAATTAGAACTTACAACAGCATGTTAGATTGTTTGGACCACTCGACAATTTTCAAATATACACAAACGTCCAGTTGTTTCTCTCCCTATTTTGTGGCATCGAGTTTTTTGCATTTTTCATATTCTTTTCGTCGTAAGACTTTTTTAACATGCTTTACATGCCGAATAAAAGTTATAAATATGGAGTGCAAACATGTCGGTTTTTATTTAACTTATCGATAATCCTACCCTACAATCTTGCATGTGTAATTTCAAACGAATTTAAGACCTCAAAGGACTCCCAATACGATATATGGTATCGTATTAGATATTAATAAATGTTTACATTGAGTTGGTTTCTTTTTAGATGCTCTGAAACGAAACGCAAGTGGAATACTGTAATGATATTGCAAGCTGCAAAAGCTCTAAAGGAGTTGCGAATTGGGCTATGAAATGTCCAAAATATTTTTTTTAAGTCCAAAAGGAACGTCAAAACTTTTCCCGCTAAGGATTCAAAACAATACGGCTGAATCATTGGTAACGTTGGTTTCAGAAGAAACCTTACATTAAAACAACTTTTTAAATGTGTTCTAGTAAAATATTGTGATGCAATGATATCACAGCTAATGATGTAAAAGCCATAATTATAAACGTTGTCATTGCCAACAATAGTATTTATTGCAAGAGCAGCTTTCGATGGCTTAGCCATCATCATCAGTTGTTTGCTGAATGGAAGCCACAAAAACGACTACTCGAGTCGTTTAACTAACGAAGAGTCGTTTTTGTGGCTTCCATTCAGCAGACAACTGATGATGATGATTGCTAAGCCATCGAAAGCTGCTCTTATAGTAAATACTATTGTTGGCAATGACAACGTTTATAATTATTTCATGAAAAATGCCAACGATAACGCACCACAACACCTATATGTAAATGTCAACTTATTTTACAGTTTTTATTTATTTTACCAAGTTGTCATACCCAAATTGTCACTTTTTTCTTCATTTACCCTTTCTCTTCGTATGTGTCCATTCCTCTTCCTTCCTCTCCTTTTCTTGTTCATTTCCAAGGGCATTTGGAGAAGATGAAAAGCCTACGCCAAATGTTATTTTTAAAATTCCTTCTCGTTTTTGCACATGTTCTTATCACTGACATCGCTATTCTCATTGCCTTTCAAGACGGTGAAAATGTAGAAGTGACGAGCCCGCGGCGAACAATGAGCTAAACAAAGAAACGTGTAATTGCCGGAAGCGGACGATTTTCAAAAACTTTTGCTTCGTTTCTCGCGTAAAACGTGTCAGCAACTACGCTTTTACGGGTCTGTGACTATAACAATATTGCTCGTATATCTTTTCTTGAAATGTCTTGACAATGTTCATAATTACGATTCATAATTCTGAATTATTATTTTCCACTGACTAGCATTACTGCCTTCAATAAATTATTTGAGCTTCTTTTTATCCAGGGAAATGTTTAGCAGAAAATGTGATGAGTAATTACGTGTTCGATTGCCGGCCGATGAACATTTTATATATGTTTATGTGCAATGAAATTGATTTTAAAGATCCACTGTTGTGAATGAAACATGTACTTAACGGTCACGTATTACTACTGATTTTTCGATGAGGTAACTAATTAGGTAGCTTAATATGCTTGTATAATCCTCAATACGTTTGTATTAGCACTGGTTCATGTATTAATTATAAAAGTGAATGAAGTAAAGTGGCGACAAAATGTTAATTCGAATAGAAGGGTGGAGAAGGACAACAAACTAAGTCGAGACATCAGCAAAGTTCATGTAATAGAAAATTGCCCCACATGAACCTATTGCTACAATACATCACATATACACGTAGGCATCCGCGGCTCGAGTCCATTACTTCTAGGCTGTCCGGGTGACGCCGCGTCGTTGGCAGATAGGCCGACGTTTCGCCTGTCATGTCGCAGGCTTCTTCAGGGTAGTGACACAGTTAAGCTGTAAAGTAAAGTAAAGTATATTCTTCCACCAATTCCTGACTGCGCGGAGGTTGTTCAACACCGTCCGATCTCTAGGACAGCTGGTGCGAAGCCCGGGTTGGCCCAGACCGCGAGCCAATCAGAGGGACCTCTCCGCCAATCACGGCGCCCTTGCGTTACCCGACCCCCTAGGCTGAAAAAGATACAACACCTGAGGAGGAGCTTTACAGTGTCACTACCCTGAAGAAGCCTGCGACATGACAGGCGAAACGTCGGCCTATCTGCCATAGACGCGGCGTCACCCGGACAGCCTAGAAGTAATACATCACATAGTTAATTCGTAGGTCTGCAGAGGAATGGCGGCTTATTTGTTTATTGAAGAATATTATAAATCCGATAGTATATTAGAGGCAGATATCAGAAATGTACTTCCTTTGTTTACCACCGTCTTTTCAAACTTCTGTAAAAACCCTCTAGTAATTCACGTATAATTAGATACCGTTATTGGTAAGTTAAAATATATCAGATCCATTTTGTTACGTGAATCGATAGAAGACGTATATTGGCACTGAGTCACAAGATGAAGCCACCTCCTGTCCCCCGAGTGACCCTGGGTCGTGATTGTCCGTGGAATCGAACGTGGCCCGTAACAGGCAGTTGACCCTTTCGTTTGCGCGGCGACCTCGCCCTGCCGGCGGAGGGAGCCGGCGCCGAGGCGGGAGAGGCAGCGGTCGGGCGCAAGGATGTCGGAGGAAAGGAGAGTGAGAACGGAGCGCGGAGGGATAGGGCTAGTGATGGCGGACCGGGAAAAGTGGGGTGGGCCGAAAGGCGGGAAGCACGGCGCGGAGGGGTGGATCGGATCCCGTAGCGTCGGGTTGGGTTGGGTCGGGTTGGGTCGGGTCGGGTCGGGTCGGTCGGGTCGGGTCGGGTCGGGTCGGGTCCTGTCGGGCCGGATCGGGTCCTGTCGGGTCGGATCGGGTCCTGTCCGGTCGGGCCGGGCCGGGCCGTTTCGGGCCGGGATGGCCTGGCACGAGAGAAAAGAGAGCTGGATTGCATAGCACGAGCCGGGTGGAGCGGAGTGAACAGGGCAGTTTTAGGCGGCGAGGAGTCGCACGGGGTAGTAGATTGCGGAAGTGAGTGGGACAGCGCGGAGGGACCACGGGAGGAACGGGTGGCGCTAGGCGGGGTGGGAGGACAGTGGGAGGGGGCGTGGCATGGCGGGGCAGAAGCACGACGCGCTGCGTGCGTGCGCTTGCTCGTACGTGCGTGAGAGGAGGTCTTAAGGTCGCGATGCAAGTTGCTCCCTCTGCGCTAATGCTCTACATTGCTCAACTCGTTCGGTGAGAGTGAACTACTGTGCCGTACGTGTTTCGTAAGAGTAGGAAGTTGGTTTTACTATCAAGTGAGGGACGTTCTTGTGTATCCAGATATATAAATACTCGCGATTGGAAGGAACGCCCAACTTAACGATTTCCTAGAATTGTGAAAATTATATTCTATAAGACAAACAGGCTCAGCGAACTTTATAATTAACCTTCCGTAATACTTTATCACAGACGAAATATAAATAAAAGGTAATAAATATTCATCCCCAAGGCCTCATTTCTACTCGCAATTCTTCAGAGAAGGCTGATGAGCTTCCATAGAAATTGCGAGTTGTAGTTGTTGTTATTGTAGTTGTAGTAGTTGTTGTTTTTGTTGTTTTTGTAGTTGTTGCAGAGAATCCGTCTAGGGGAACGCCCGTCAATAAAGTATGGAAATTAAATTTAGTACTTGTGTACGATTCGATTTCGAAATGTGATAAACTATGCTTTTCTATTTTGTGAGTAAAATAGTTCTGTATCTTCTTTATCATCTCAACTAACACTTTTCAGGAGTAATTTAATTTATTCGTTGGCTTTGCTTTTTGTATTAACATAATATCAAAATTTAAAGAATCATATTTTGCTTTTTCTATCTTTTCATACGCTGTTTTTAGTAACCTACGCAATTCCTCACGTCCCGATTTGAGAAAACCACATGCATCCTTTTGAAGCAATTTGAAGGCATTACTCTACAGTATGTAGTAGCAGCCGAAGCGAACAAGAGATAGCATCTCCAGCATCGAAAGATTGCCCCTAATGTGGCACGATTATACGTCAGAGATGCTGGTTAATGGAGCGCGACAGCTAGCACGTAATTAACGTGGGAAAGTGCAAACTCTAGTGTGCTTGGCATTCATAGCATGTTCCTGTGTGTGCACGTAGCGTATCGAAACTAATCGAGTGCGAGAGAGCATCGACAAAAAATACATCGCCGCCGTGTTCACATCGTTAGAATTAATTTGGTAACGAAAAGGGTGTGGCAACGTACTCTGGAAAGAAAACTTATGAGTTTTCTCACCTGCGTAAGAGAAAAAAATCACAATGAGCTCAAAGAGGCTCAAGTTCTCCTCAAAAAGATGTAAATGAAATGCACTTGTTTGTTCGTCCAATTGAAATTAAACAAATCGCTTTTGGCAAATGTCTATTAAGGATTTACTGTCTTATAATTTAGATAAAAATGCGCAAATATTATGTACCTTTCTCTCTGACATTTTTGAAGCCATATTCACTTTTTCTTTGTAGATGACTTATTTGTGTGAACCATGCAGTTGGAGAGATGCAAGATTCAAGCTGCGGCCCTGTATTCCTTTCTAACCGAGTTGCCCTTCCCATTCGCAGAAAGAAGCTACATCGTGAGCCCCGGAATTAGGATCTCAAATCTAGAAACCAAAATACTCCAGAACAAAACAAGAACCTATCAGAGTTGAGTGGTGATCGAAAATGAGCTCCATTTAGACAGTTTTTTATTTGATCGTAAATTTGCTTTACACGTAAATTACTGTGAGGAAATCACTATATTCACACATAATGTGTAATTCAACATTAAAAACGTATACAAATTCTTTTCTGGCAGCGTCTGAGCTCAGGTTTTTCTCCTTGATGAAAAATAATAAAAGTATCACACGAGAATGTATGTCTCTTACCTTTCGCTGCAACGTGTTGTCCGCTTTTTACACATCGACATCTTTTGGCGAAGTATTTAATTATTTCAATCGTTAATTTACATTATGTGTAGTTTCCGTGGTCAGAAATGCGCTCCATGTCAGTAGAAATGAAAAAAAAGCAACAAAAAATAACAAAAACACATTGAATTCGCGATAAATTTTGATGATGCTGTACGTTGCAGTGTGATTCGCCAATCGTATTTTTTATGTTAGCGGTGACCCAGATTTGATTAGAGGTATATAGGCAAGAGATGGAAAGTATTCGTAGCATAACAAAAATAAAAGAAAGCTCGTGTAACTGGTGCACACGACTTGAGAAGTATTCGTTACAAGATTAGAATATTAACCGCTACACCTCGGAGTGCCACTGAGATTCTTCTGTTTCTTTACACTGCCTCAGGCAGTGCTGTAAACCAACCTCTAATTACATTTTCTTAGCTTCTCGACGAGAAATGGAAACGAGAACTCAAAACTCGTCAGTGTGTTCAGCAGTCCCTTGAACTTTTGTAAATTTCTTTCGTAGCTGTATACTTTGCTTAGCGTCGTTTCAGAGCGATGCCCGCAGCGTCTTAACGTAGGATTTTGCGGAAGCCACGGCGAGTGGCTCTCCGAACCGAGACGATGTTTATTGTTCCGGGCGCCCCTCCAAAGATTTATTAACTCGCTTATGCGCTCTTCACACCCACATTGGAGTGCCTCCGGCGCGTGATACGCGAGGTCCTCCACCGGTAGCCGCTGAAATTACCCGTATCTGTGGCTCGTTTGGGCGCTGATGTATTATTTATGGAGCAAGCGACGCGTGCTCCCGCGCGCGCACGCCCGCTCGCACGCCCGCCCGTGTGCTCTCGAGGCAGCGCTCCATTGAGAAACCAAGCACCTCTACTCCGATTAACACGTAATCGCCCGCGGGATGGGACGCAGTTATCCAATCGGGGATCCAACTTAATTTTTGGTATTAAAGCTTCTGATTGGATAACCGCGTTCAAATTGACCGCTGTTAATTCGCCCAACGTTTTAAGCGGAATGTACTGGCTCGGCATGAACTGATGTCGCTGCCGTGCCTTTGACGAGGAGGTACTAGGGTTCGAGTCCCGACGGTGGCAGCTTTTTCGCACTAGCTAGATAGCTTAGTCGAATTTAGCCGCTGTCTGGAGGAGAATCCTAGCGGCATGCTGCTCTGATCGGTGGATTTCCGTGGTTTCTCCGATCTTTACCAGGCGAATGCCGGAGAAGTACTCTAACAAACGGACGACCGACCGCGCGCCATCTTTCCTTCCCCTTCCTTCTCCTATCCCAACCCTTACTTACATTTACACTAACGTGCACAACACTACCCCACTAACTTACATACACTACACTACCGTACGTGTCTGGAGATCAAAGGGGAACTTAAAGCGTGTCCCCACAAGAGTGATAACCCGTTGGCGTGAGATACCTGGTTGGGGAAAAGACCCGCAAGGCGAGTAGTAAGGTCGACGCCCGTCCTCTCCATCGAGCGGGGGTAGAACACCGCCACCTCCCGTGATAAAACCAAGCACCACACTTACGGAACTAATGACTACAGCAGTTGATCACGAAATAATCAATGAATAATCAATTAATCTTAGTGCTCGGAGATGACCGACCGCGTCTTGCCACGCACAGGGTAGCGATAATCGGACGCGTTCTTGCGTTTGCACGGTTCGTCACTGATGCGCCCTTAACGTGCGTGTTATCCCTCTGCGTTGCTTTGCCGCAGAATGGTGAAGTCGTTCGGAAGGAGGAGCTCACGTGTGCATTGTTTGATCCTTGTGGTTCACCAAGAGTACACGTTTGGCTCATTCGGGTACTTAGCAATTTCGAAGTATGTTGTTGCATGGTGCTTGGTAACTTTTCGTGACTGAACTGAACTCAGGACGTGTGACGAACTATTGTGGTATATCTACTAAATCTACGACATTTAAGTGATTAGTTAGGTAAGGTTAGGTAATATTATAAGAACTTAAAGTCGTATTATATAACAAATTTGTCCTAAACGAGTGACTATATTATGTTTGATACGTCAGAAAGTATGATAAATTGTCCTTAAATGTGCCCAACTTAGTTTGTAAATTTCGAATTAATATGTGCAGTTTTAAAAATGGAAAATGGAAAACGGAACACTAGAAAGTGAAAGTAAATTAAGTCAGAAGCAATTAACTTTTATCGCTAGATACAAATATAAAAGATAACGAAAAGGAAGAAACTAAACATCGAAGAAAAACAGGAATTGAAGGAAATCCTTACTAAAGAGAGCAACAAGGAAAAGCATTCAGGAAATAGTAAAGAACGCCCTGCGAGTATTATTAAGCTGCACCTTACACGGGCCAGCATCAACGGGCGCTGCCGCCAGAGCGAGGCCGCGCGCAAACATCGCGCGCGGCGTGAGCGGCGTGGGCGGCGTGGGCGGCGCAGCGGTTCCGGCTGCGCCCGCGGAGACGCCGCGCCCAGCAGCGCGTGCCTATCGCGCCGTGCGGCGCACGCAGAACGCGTTGCTCGCCGTTGCCGCAGTGGGGCGCACGCGCAGGGCGGCCGGAGGAACGGGCCCAGAGTGGTCTCCTTGCGGATGTCATGAGGGCGACGTGGAGCAAATAACGGACGCGGGTGTTAACTAAACGAGTCTGTTATATCGGTGTTATCGGCCTCAATACTTTTCCTTGTAATGTTTTTTTTATAAGAATGATTCGTAAAAAGAAGTGATACTTTATTCTTGGTATAAGATTTATAAGCTGCCCTATCTCGTTTCAACTCCTTTGTTTCGATTTTCCTTTACGAACGACGGACCGTTAACATTCTTAACGGACGTAAGCCATTTAGAGTGGCTTGCAATGGTTCATCCTTTTTTACCGTAAAGATGTCATACCACAGACAAAACTATCTCAACATCAAACAAGTGTTCACCCATTTATATTATATTACTCTCGATTAAATATTTTTAGAGATGCTCAGAAAGATCAAAGCAAGTTACACTTTGCAGTGTTGAAATGAATACGACATTTGACTGAGACAAAACATGTTGAATGAGGCAAAACGTTTTGTATAGACACAATAACAATTATTATTAAATCTCTCCCCACAATTCCAAAGAAAACCTTTTACATTAAATTATTGTCAGAGAGCTCTTACGTACTTTATTTCTCTAGTAATATACACCCAGAAATTCTGATATTTAGTGAAGTAGCAAGTCTGCTTTAAAATATGTCTTTAACGAAGAAAATCATTAAGCAGTCCATTTCTAACATCTCTCTCCATCTTCGCCTTTCGTCGTGGTCAGCAATACACCGTGTCTCCAAGGAACAAAATAACGAAACGGTCTCCCTTTCCGCACTCCCAAATGTACCCTCTCCCATAACGTTTCGACTCCTTCAAAGGGGCCACGTCGAGACATTTTCGCCGGGTCTTCGCAGGCTGTGCCCCACCGTGCGCGGGCTGTGCGGGTGTACGACCTCGGCGTGCCGCGGGCGCGTGCGGCGCGTGCTCTCAATCGCCCACACGCGCCCGAGACTTCGCTCGCGCGTGCGTGTGTACAAAGACGTTTGTTGCGTAGAAGTCGAAGAGTTACTTTGGTCCCCCGCAGACGAGGCCCGTTCTAGCGTCGTAAGCCCTAGGGTGATAGTTATTTCGGTTGTTTGGATTTCCCTAATTTTTATTTCAAATGTGAAGAATCAGGGGTGCCGCAGGGCGCTGTCTGTGGACTTGAGCTGGTGCAGCGCGTGCACTCTGTCGCCCATACGCAAAGATGTCGTCGTTCGCGCGTATTTCTAGGAAGATGTTCGACGCTTAACAGTGGTAATAGTTACAGTGACAACCGATCAGCTGAGGCAGCTTCGTGCTCCTTATTCATTAGGGCAGTCGATATTTTGGCAAAGATGATTTTTTCGATCTCCCCTGCTCAAATTGAAAATTTTAAAAAAAATGCTATGTGCATTTTCAAACTGATTAAACACTGTTAATCGATTGAAAATATATGCCATATATTTGTAAGTTCTTGATGGCGCGGATTCGTATTATTTAATAGATCTTAAATTTTGCTTCTCTAATTCTTGATACGTTTCAAATGTAATAAGAAAGGAAGAAATAAAAACTTTCAATCTTGCCACAATTACGACCACCCACCTCTATTTCTCTCAATCATGACGTCGATTTTATTGCCTGCGGACCTCTTCGATTCTTGTACGGGACCTTTTATTTCAAGTTTTTTTCTGAGTTTTCGTTCACTCAATTGTTTGCATATCCACATTCTTTCCCATGTCACCGTGACAAGTTTATTTCGATAATTATGGCTCTCTCGTGTTACCTACCTCAAACGGTGTAAGCAATTACACACATCAAATTATGAGTACATATTCATTTTAACTGTAGCAAATGAGAAAGACAGGTACATAAATGGTTATCATAATGACTTCGAAAACTTTACAAATTCAAGGATAACTCTTACGTTAATCAATTTACTTTATTAGAGGTTACATTTAATTGGCATCACTTAAAACTGTGAGCTAACACATTAACAAACGTGACCTCAGCCCATGTTGTTTTGGTTTTCCTTGGCAGCTGCCGCCGCCGCCGCCTCGGTACTTGGCCAGTGAAGTGGTCAGTGGCTTGTATAAGCGGCGACCGGCGCCGGGCGCGCGCCCAAAGAGTAAAAAACGAAGAAAAACACCGGCGGCGGTGGCGGCGTGTGCGTCGGCGTGGGCCGCGGGCGGCGCGCGTGGCACACGCGAGGCTTCCGTGCCGTGCCGTGGGGCCCGCGCCGCCTACTCCGCCCGCGCCGCGCGTCTCGGAAGTGCAGAAACCCGATCGCCCCCGGGACGCCACAGGAAGTCCATCGCTGGCGCCGCCGCCGCCGCCGCCGCCGCCGTTGCGAGCAGATGCGGCCCGCGGGCAACCGGTGCGACTGCAGCGGCGTCTCACGACCCGGGCTACTTGCTCTCTGGAGGAACACCCTCTCTCGAATGAAAGCTTTGTGGATGAAAGGTAAATAGGAGGACGAGGAGGAAGATGATGATAATGAAGGACGTGAAGATGAAGAACTTGAGGATGATGAAGAACTTGAGGATGATGAAGAACTTGAGGATGATGAAG
>BOPP01000056.1:7016471-7037649 GCA_017312745.1 Gryllus bimaculatus
AGAGAGAGAGAGAGAGAGAGAGAGAGAGAGAGAGAGAGAGAGAGAGAGAGAGAGAGAGAGATATGCGGGGGATAAGCGCATCTCGCCGGTAAATCATTACCATCGGATTGATATCGCGTTGTAAAATATCGTGTTTGAAAGTGCAACTTTCGAGGGGATTTTGGACACTTTGATTTAAGATCACCAATTTGTTGTCCTGTCATAAGAAGATAAGGTACCGAGTTCACTTGGGCTCTTTGGTTGGTCAGTAATTTGACAATTTAAGGGGAAATAAAACAAAAAAATACTATTTGCAAAGTGAAACCCTACGTGTGAGCCTGGCTTTTGTGTATTTATTTACATTTTTGTTGTGAAGATGTGCGGTAATGTCCAGTAAAATAAGTTATTTATTTGTTATATGAGCACTATAAGGATAAGGCTATTATGGATACGTAAGATAACTAGTTTGCCAGAATTACGAGATCATAATGAGCGAAATGAGAAAATGCTGCGTGTTCGTTACCGGAATATGAAGAATTTGTTCCTGATTCGCCGGTAGATCGGCAGTTTGGGAGACGAAAATGACAATAAGTGTCGAGTAAAAAAGTGTGCACACACAAATAAATTGGACAGAAAAAATGAAAGAAGAGCTTTAACTTTTTCATAGTTTATTATTTGATGAGAGTGAAATGATGGACCGGTGATGATTATAACAATAATGATTTAAGTTCTTTGCCAATCAGTGAAAGACTGAAATTAAATTACTAAACTGTCATTTAGTCGACATTAGTTGCATATCCGTTTAATTCGTGTTAACCCCGTAGAAAATAATCTCATAGACTTGGCTTGATATCTATCCTATAGACTTCAAGTCGGCAGTCTTTTCAAGAGGGTCGCTCATTCTGATACAGTATCTCTTGGCATTGGCTTTGTCTTGTTAGGAAGCTGATACAGGCCAATTTTGTATCCCAAATTAAGTAATCTCCTTTCTGAGACTATACATTTCCGATGTCAGTTAAATGCTTGTAAAATTTACATTTTGAATTATGGTTATACGTCTAAGGTAAACGTTTTCATCTTTCACAAATATTGTCAACTATGTTTATTCAAGCGTCACTTTCTTTTTCTGATCATCACTTTCTCCGGACAGCAAATTAATATTTCTACCTACTCATGCTATTTCCATCTATTTCCGCAGAAGAAGAGAGTAAGCAAGTTAGTTTCAGTCATCAGGCGCGTGTTCATTTCAGGAAATTGTGCGTGACTCATTACTCTTTCCGCTGTCGCCATATATCGTGTTTTTGTCATCCCATCCAATTCCTATTTCCCTCCCAGCGCTTAGGGCACGGTGATCCTCTGGCCTTGTGTTGCAGCTCTTCCCCCCTCCCCCCTCTCTCTCTTTCTTCCGTCCTAACGGGCCGAGATTTCATCGGGCGATCGACTCACAAAAAGTCGCCTCCGGGTGGCGAGAGTCGTTTATCGAGAGCCTCTGACGAAAATTTGTAACCCACTTAGGTAATTCGGCTTACCGTAAGCTTAATGCGACGCGGGGAGCCTATTAACCCGGTAGCCGAGCGGAACGGTGCGTGTGTGGAACGAGTCGTGAGGGGTTGGGGGGTGGGAGGGGGAAGGGTGGGGCGGAGTGAGCGGATGGGAACGTGGTGCTCGAGATCAAAACAGCGAGGGTTTCACAACGGAGAATTAATTTAAAGTTGATGAGATGGTTATTGATGATATGTTTGAAGTTTCAGTGCTGCTCTTAATTATCTGTTTCGTCCTTCACCGGCTATTCGTAGTTTACCCACTGTACGTAATAAGTGAATGTTCAGAAGCAGTGAACTTGACTATTTGTTGACTCAAGAAACCATTACAATTTCTTATCGCGCAGAAAAAAATGTTGTAAGTTATATCTCATTAGCGATGGAAGTTCAAACTGAAAAATGTATTATTTCAATTCAAATTCAGAAAATTAGTTTTCTGTTCATTTTTTTCATTCAGTTCATTTACACCAAAATTGGAGTAGACATCTACTAAAAATATGTCTGTGTTCTGCGGGGCACTATGAATTTCTCTACTGCAAAAATCCGGATTGGGAATTGCATCCAACTGAAGCACCATTTTGTGTGGCAGCACCATCTACAGAAGAGTTACATCTAAGTGAACAGCATGAAACCCTTCTCTATGAAAAAACGCTCAGTTATGCCAAGTTTCGTGGAGATGGGTCAAACGGTGTCGGAGTTTATCAACCTCCATTTACACACACACATACGAGATATTAGATTCTCTAGGAATAGAACAACTTGTGTCGTTTAGGCTTGAGAGCCGCAGCGGTGCTCGTCGTAGCTGTCAAAGTCGATGGGCTGGACCGGGCGAGGCGGAAGGGCTGCCGGGCGCGTTTTTGTGGGCGGCGCGCTGCCGTGCGCTGTTAAGTCGTAAACGCTTCGCCTCGATGGACCCGCGGCCGCTCCGCCGGGACGCTCCTCGGCGCTGCACTTCCCACAGGGAAATGCTCGCTTAGAAATGGGAATAAAGCAAACGAAGGGGCAGCGCGCGCTTGCGTCGCCCGCTGCGGCAGAGATTCTGCTTCCTCCTCGGTGCTCACCGCCGTCCCACCGCGGTGACTCTGGGGCAACCGCTTCTTCCGACTTGGGCGCCGACCCCCTTCGCCTTTCTGTCCTTTCTTTATTTATCTATCACCTTCACCTCCTTCGGTTTCTCTACGTTCAGCACTCGCAACATTTTCCCTGTATTTTCATCTTCACCTGATCACAGCGATTGATCGATTATTTTGTGTTTCCGGGCGCAGCAATTTCTGTGGTCATTTGTCCCGTGAGTGTAGTGCGTGATTTATCACGGGAGGGGCGGTGATTTTTTCTCCACTAGAGTGTGAGATCTGGCGCCGAACTACTCGTTCACTGGCGGGGTTTTCTCATCCAGGTATCTTCCGCCAACGGGGCACCGCCCCCAACCGGAGCATGCTTTAAGCTCCCGAGTGTTCTCCCGTCATGTGCAGTAATGTAGTTCATGTACGTGCAAGTGTGTAAGAAAGGGGTGTTGAAACAAGGAAGACGAAGGGAAGATAGTGCTCAATTCGTGTCCCGTTTGTAAGGGCACTAAGCTATTCGCCTGATGTTGATCGAAGAACTACTAATCAGAGCAGCCGGCCCGTTAGAATTCTCGAAACAGCTGCTGAATTCGACCTAGCTGTCTAGCTAGTGTAGAAAATCCTGCCACCGTCAGGACTCGACCCTAGGACCTCCCGGTCAGAGACACGGCAATGGCATCAATTGAGGGGTTTCTCACAAGAACCAATCAAGTACAGAATTTTGTACTTGCTTGTACTTAAACGTATTCCTTACAACTGGCGCTATCTGTTAGAATATTTCCTTTTAGTAAGCCCCAAAAACACATTGAAAGAGATAAGGCTGGGAAAATCATAAATTTATTACTATTCACGTCTAAGCTACAAAGTTTTTGGTGCTTCCTGAAAAATCCGGACTGGAATTTGGACTAGTTTGGTTCTTGTAAAGAACACTTTAATTGATGGTCTGAGCCAATCCGGTCGGTTTACAGCGGTTAATTGCACCCCCTTTCCTATTTCCGTCGAACTTTGTAATAGAGTTTCTTTTACCGGTACTGTTCATGAACTTCACGTTCTTAATCGCTTCATCCATATACTTATCGTCGATACTTACATATCGTCGTTTCTGCTACCACTACCATCTCAATTGACTGTTATTATTTCTCTGAATATAGCGCCGCCACATCATCCACTGCCGTTACCGTAGCAGTCACCATTGTCGCCTCCGCCAGTGCAAGTGTAAATCCTGCGGTTAGCCCGCAGCGGAAACTGTAACGAACTCATTATCACGACCGGGTGAAACGATGGACAACTCGTGATTAAAAGCTCCCCCTAGACCCATTACGTGGCCGTGCGTTTGCCCGTAATTAATAAACCTAATTGCCCGCGGATGCAGACAAATCGTTTGCTGTGCCTGCTCCGACGGACCTCCCGCCGGCCAATCAACTTCACCCAGCTGATGTTGATCAACGTTGCAACGATCGTATGAACGTTACAACATGGTATACTTTAACATTATGGTTTATAGCCAAAACTTTATGCCTTAAGGTAACAAAACCCCACTAAAATTAAATTACGTTTTGTAAATTAAAGTACTTCACATTCATGATTGAATTTTAGAACCCCTTTTAATAGTAATAAGTAAGACTATATTTTATTTAATACACAGAATCATTATGTACTAAATGTATCACTTCCATACCAAATTTGGAACACACCATGTTTGAAATCTAGACGCTCCCTTCAATTATTTTCAATTTATTAAAAACTGTAACCTGATACGAGTAATTGTTTCATCGACTATCTTCTAGCGTCACGTTCCTCTTCTTAATTCCACAGAATTTGTTCTCCATAGTAAAGTTTCTTTGTCTTTACATACATTGCATCAGTTTTTTGACGGGAGGATTCTCACAAATTTTATTTTAAATTAAATAACTCATTTAATTTGAACTGTCGAATAAAAACGTGGAAAATGAGTCGGGTCTACTTATTGAGACACGCAGGATCAGTAGTTTGAGGTGAATAACAGCCATCAGTACAGATTGTTTTGATGAAAAGCGCATCGTTTGTGTAAGCAAATTTTTTGCAACGTTTCTCTTCTACAATACCCATTAGGCTGTGCTTATAGAGCGTCAAAGCTTGCAGGATAGTTGAAAGTATTTAAAACATTTTTCGGATAAAGACAAAGAAAATATAAAATAATGAATTAAAACTTGGTTGCAAACTACGTCAGTCGTGTATCGCGCACAGCCATGCCATAGCGCCCGACAGACAGAACTTAACCCCATCAGTCGCGTCCGTCAGCATTGCAGTGCACTCGCTGTTGACAAACGTCACCAATGACCTTCCGTGTCTACAACAGCGTTTAGAATCCTGGATATACGCGTCAAGTTTGGGTGATACCCAGGCTGAGACGAAACTGAATAAAATATATATTTTAAAAATACCTACCGGTACCTACGTTTCTGAGGCCATAACAGCGAAGGAATTATTTATTGCAAATATTATGAGGATTTTGCTAGTGCGAGCTTTACAATATGAAGTGACTCAGCCTGCATTTGGTCGATACCCCTGCACGCGAACCTCGGGAACGTCTGATGTAAAAGTGGAACTGAGGAATGTAACGATATTTGCTATTTATTTGTGTGACGACAGCATGTCGATTATGAATAGTTCTGAGCATTTGAGCGCAGACGTATGCTTCCGCACAAATACTGCTTATTGGGATTGAAATGGACGCCTTCTTATCTACATCAAACTTCAATAACGAGTAGGATGCAGCGTGATTTCTGTTGGCGAAAGTTTACAAGGGCTATTAAAATTTAATGTGATTTGAAACGAGTTTGAACAAATCTTTTGTAATAAATGTTCCATTAAACTTATGTGTCGAATTACGATGTCATCTATTAGTGTTTTTGGTCATTATCATAAAATGCCCTCCGTCTTGTAAATAAATGGGCGGATGTTTCTGCTTTTTTTGTAATGTGCCGCGATTTTTTTATGAGTAAGATTAACAATGAAGGCTCTGGATTGCAAACACTCTCCCACATTACCTTTCCGGAAACCCACTAGATTTTCACATACACTCTGCTGTTCTGATTTAATTGTATTTTTAATTTTGCGCGAAATTTAAGCATAAGGCAGGCCGTAGCCTTTTCGAATGATATTTCTTGGAACTGCGAAGTTACACATTGGTACTGTGCTCTCAGTCTATTGCCATATATATGTGTGTGTGCAACATTTTGACTACATTGTGCAGTAATTTACGCTGCAGATGGCCTATCAGTTTCTAATTCCTATAATTTTTCTTGTCTTCTAACGCTTATTCATTAATTATTCTATAATGTGTAGACATTTGTGAACATTTTTCAAATGTCCTTTGTATGCGAACACGTAACATCAAATTAAATTTATATTTTTTGCCATTTTTCTATGAACTATAAAATATAAAAAAGTGTTCTTTGATATTTTCCCACACAAGGGTATGGTAACTAGTAGACGACAGTTTGAAGTTTCTGCGACTCGCCATTGTTTTGTGTTATAAAATATAGTAATACTCTTTGAACAGTAATGTCTACTTGTGACGTATAAAATATGTTTGCGTCCATATTGTATGGCATGCAGTATTCTTACGAACGGGATTTATATATTTCCAAAAAAATTCCAGAAGATATACATTTGACTAGACATCAGTGACCAACTTGTCTAACATTCAATGATCGGCTATTTCGCCATACAAATGCAGCGTATTTATAACAGCAGCAGGGAGTTAAATGACGCCTGATACTCAGCCGTGATGAAGACGAACAAATGTTGACCGAAACGACGTACCAATGGGCAACGCAACCACGGCTTGGCACGGCTTAAAAAAGCGAAGAGGATCTTGAAGCAAGCAGCGGAAGCCGAAAGCGAACCCCACCCGAGCGAACATAGCTCACGAGCCCGACTTGCGCCGTTTGTAAACCCATCGCCACCGCTACCTTCTCCATTGTGGGATCAATGAAGCAGGTAACAGTGGAGACAGTTTTACCATGTGCTACACGAAGCAAACTCCAGCGAGCCCAGCTCGTGGCCACGTAAAAACATCACCAACGGGCAGGTGTCTGCCTTTGTAGCGGTTGAGACCGATTTACCACATGGAAAAGAGCAGACTCGTGGCCACGTGAGTACTTCCCCAACGGGCTGGTGTCTCCCACTGCGAGAGCCCTGCGCTAACTGAAGTGTAATGACTCCGTGGGGCAGTTTTCCCAAAGCAGCCGAGCGCCAGTGCGCGGCCTCTTCGTTAGGGCCCCAATTAGGCTGGCGGAGGCCCTCCAGACACCCGCCGCGTACGCACAGAAGCCCGCCCCGCCGCGCCGCGCTGTGCGGAGAGATCGGGCGGCGATGCCGTTTGGAGGCACCGCAGAATGCGGGAAACAAGTTACTGTTTATTACTCGCGGGATTTTTGTGTATTCTTTCCCACGCGAAAAGTACGCACCGCCCGGCCGGTCGGGAAGTAGCTGTCGGCGCCGAATGTCTCCGGCCTGCTGAATGTCTTTACGGGCGGAAGAAAATACAAAGGAGCTGTAGGTTTTAAACGCTGGAGTTTGTTTGGGAAAATGTTTTACGACTATGCAGTGATGCTCATGAATATTAATGTTGTGGTATTTGTTGCGAATAACTAATGTCGACTGAATCGCGTTGAGAAATGAATCGGGCACTGCTAGAATACACATTTACTAGTTTGCTTTTTTCGAGGCCCGTATTGCTTTCGTAATGTCGTAGAGAAGTGAACGATTTTTTATATGGAGATTAAGAAAACAGCCGGTTTTTAGAATATCTGGTTTTACTCTTTTGAAAACCGCCATTTTTGGATGATAAAATGTTTAGATATTATTCTGCATTTTGAAGAGACAACTACAATCATTTGAAGGTATTCTGTCTTTTATTTCGGTTGTTTTAATCGTTTTAGGAAATATCCCAACACAATATTTGAGTCTGCGTGTGTGCGGATCCGTCACTCACGGTTTGACCATTTCCATTGTACCAATCGAGACATATGAGGTGTCGTTGGACTCCTCTTGGTCTCCTGATGGTTAATTAATAATTTGTTTTCGTATCCGGACAGAAGTTAATAATCAAATTCCAAAAACGTGTTTTCTCTGTTTTGGCATTGCGATATTAGTCATAGATAGGGAATTAAACCAACATCTTCTAATAGTAGTTTTTTGTATTCCATCATTACCACCTTTTCTGTTGCAAGAAATAGTTCATAATCGGGCATCTTACGGTACAAATGATTGCATCATCACACGATCAGTCCATCGCAGCGAGAGAATCGTGGAGAGGTAGAAGTAAACGGAACAGCCGACCACCGTTTTCTCGCACACATGTAAAATACTCGAGACGTCGCAAGAAAAGCAAAAGCGAGACGTCGCTTTTGTAAAATTAAGATTGATTCTCTTATAAATTTATAATACTGTTATACCAAAAATAGCGTATGCAGCTCCTTTATAATGTGACTTCATTGCATTGGTACTAATTTGAAAACTCTCTCCTGACGTCGCTCGTTTTCAAAACATGTGCTCGTTAATAAAGCTCAACATTATAAACTAATTGCATAAATAGAATTATGTAGGTGGCGTTGATGAAACCCCCTGTACCAAGTGGCAGTTCCTTTCTTTCGCGAGAATGGCAACACTTATCGCTGCCATTTCTAAGGTAAACAGAAGAATACCGCAGCAGATTTCAGTTCGTATTTTTTAAAATAAATTTGCGAAAGCCTACGAACGGTATTGTCTTGAACATTTTTAAATTTGAAGGACTTTATGTGAATGCGAAGAAGACCAACCTTTGAGTAATATTAGAGAAAGAAGAGAAATTAATGTTCTTACATTGAACTTTTCACATTTACGTTTTTGTGCGTGAAAATATCGATTTTCAAATAAATGTGACAAACAACTTACTCTTATTAAATTTAACTAACGCCTTATTCACATTAGCAGCCACCTTTTAATGTTTATATAGATTCTCCTACAAAACGATTAATAGAGCATTTGCGGAAGTAGACGTGAACACAATATATACTGAGTTTGTGAAGTTTTAATCTCTTACAAAATTAGGGGACAAAGTTATAGAAGTGTTAAGAAAATCCAGGGAGGAATCAAATTAAGTAGTAGAAGATTTTGCGTCAGAATTTTCGAAACTAAATGAGAATGATCTTATTACGGAATAAGGCTGAAGAACAGCTTACAGGTGATCTTTTTTGTGCATTATTTTGCACGTTAGCAAAGAGCATACGAAATGTAAATGTAAATTCTAACTATACTCATCATACATACATACCTGCAAATATTTTTTTACGCCCATTACGTTTTGAAATATTATCAGCTCATATCCCGTATGGAGGTAACACACAAGGTCATTAAGGTTTGGGAATATTTGAACTGGAGCATAACATTATCAGGTACTACGATTCATTGATATGTCCAGTGCCACAGACAGTAAGAACTTATTGGAACAAAGATAATGAAAATTAGAATTTTGCAACACATGAAAATATTTTTTAAACAGTTTACAGCGTCGGCAACGTCACATTCAACTAATTAATTTTAAGGAGCGCTGTGCATGCGCATTAAATAATCTCTTTTCAATATACGAAAATACAGCAATATCTTGCTTCATTGATTGCAATATTTTACGAAAAACGAAGAAATCCTTGATATTTCGTTGACACGAATCACGTGTTTGTGAATCATGACAGTTTACGATAGTAGGAACATTGAAAAGAATAATAGATATAGGGCAGAGCTCATCAAACTTAATTAAATACCATGCGCTATTGTAATATCGATGGGTTCAAAAGAAATTATCTTTATGGCCGGACAGTTGCTTCAAGATATCAAAGGCCCTTGACAATTCTGATCGCTGGATGGAACGCCTTTCCACCAATCGTTGTGTTCCACGTGAGATTAATTTGATTGTTTTGTCTACATTTTACATTGCTATTCCGTCGTGGTGTCCATTAATGTTTTTTTTTTCTATATCTACGCCCCTCGAGAATCAGACATAGCTTTTCTACGTATACAGAGATAAAGCTTCAACGTGCTTTATACGTTATTTGACGATTATCTACACGAATTGTCGAAGTTCAAATAGAAGCAAAGCTTGAATTGTGAATGATAAAAAGGAACGTATCCTAATAACATATTGCAGTTATAAATTATAAATGATAAATATGATATGATATATAAATGATAAAGACATTTCTAAAACTTCATTGCAATGATTTATAGAAAAATATTTATATTAAATATTTCAAAGTATTTCTAAAAATATTAAAGTAGTATTTAAAGAATAGTAGCGTTGTGTTTCTTTCTACCAAATTTTATAAGTAAGAAATAATTGCACTCTTCTAAACATTTAAACAGTTAAAAATAAGTTTTACTGCTTTAATTGTTCATTTTCAATTTCTCTCAGTGTATATTTTTTCATCGTTAATTTGTTTTTACATATCAGCTCATATTTAACTTAGTTTAAGGTCAACTTTTGAAAATCTACTGTAATCGGTCTAAAACCTACGGTCAACATACCGGGCGCGTCTTCGAGTACCAGTGTCAGCAAAATAACGAGATGTGTGGTCACGGTATGTGAAAAGGACCGTTATTCAAGGTAGACGGCCATAAAAGATGTCACCATCCGGCGAGCGAGCAGCTAAATTATCTGCACTTCGTCCGTAGCCAGCACTCGAGTTTTGCATTTGAACTGTCGCCGCTTCGAGGAAGAGAAGTTCTGTCTTGTTGATACAGCGGTTCGCAAGTAAGTGCGGCTTCTGCGCGCATTCCGTTCGCGGAATTAACAAGTGGTCCGACCAAAGAAAGTTGACACCATGTTCACATTGCAAGGCATGCAAAAAATAGAATATACAACGGTACGGTCTCGGTTATTTTATTTGTATTTTTAACATATTTAGCACCAGTTTAAATGAAACTCGTAATGAAATGGTGCTTCGTAATTGCGAAAAATGCATATGAAATGACTTTCCACAAGAGAATGTTGAATTACTGCTTACCACATGACATAATTCACAATTATCATATTTTTTTTGTTTTAAGTCATAAATAACTATATTGTATTAACATCAGTAGTAATTGATAGGATCAGACAAAGGTATGATTTTTTTGTTTTACTCACAGTTTTATCTGAACATTTGGGCATCATCTCATTTCAGCACTAATGCTAAAAATTAAACTTTCAGCAAGATCCACTGGCCCTGAAAGTAACAGCTTTTACTTCCGCGGCGTAGGTAGCTTTTACTAGGGGGTGTCTGAAAAAGCGTTTATTATTAAATTATTTACATTGAACGGAAGAAGAGAACGAGAACAAGATGAAAGATTCGATGAAGTTTAGGTAGAGAGAGATAGTCGAAATTAATCATCTCGCTTATTTCCCGAGGAAATCCATGCTGAGATACGTCGCCAATTGTCATCTTGAAGAAAGAGAGCGTTTTGACGATGTGCTGAATTGGTGACTGATATATGATCTGAGACGTGACAAGTGATCCTGCATAATATTGAGGTAGCTAAGTTTGCCCAGCCTAAAACATGAGTGGTTCTGCTACCATTTCTGGGCTTCCTTTTCCTTCGCAATTTTTTTAATCTACAAACGACATATTTCATCATTAAATAAATAAAAATGTACTGCACGAAGAAATTAGAACTTAAATGTTACAGTTAATAAATGTGTTTTTATACCGAATCATTCACAGGGTTGCCAGGTGGCTTTGAGAGTCTCTTCTCCGAATGCCGAGGATCTATTTACCGGTTTTTATGAGGTTAAAAAGAGAAAATCAGGGGTTGAACGTATTTAAGAAAATAAAATGGAAGGTTAAGAAATCCCGTTCAGAACTTTCAGGGAGGCACTGCCTGATTCTACACCTAGATTCTAGCCTGGGTTATCGTTTTGGTTCCGCCGGGTTTCTATCCGCTTACAGCCGGATTACTATTCGACACGCTACATCGGCAGCTAGATTATAAGCACCGATTCTTTTGTTCGAATGCCCGCATTCATTAATCTCTTCAAATTTCAATACGAAAAAGTTATCACATTAAATGCACGTATATTTTAAATGATTTAGCGACCCCATCCAGTTTCACATGATCATCACTTTTAGCTACAGGGCACATTGTACAATAAGGCGACATCTTATACGAAGTATTTAATAGGTACATGTATATTGCATGCACATCATGGCCATGTTTATTTTATGGATGAACATACCTGCATTTACAAGTGTTCTTCTGGTAGTGAACGCTGTATAAGGCTTAATTCATCTTACTTCGTAGCCAAGAAGCTAACCATCTCCACAGCAAGAAAGGAGTTTCGACTCCAGCAAGTTGTCTTGTGAGGATTAAGTCTTTGTCCAGAAGGCCGCCTTTTCTAATTAAGACTGCTGTGATTGCGTTTGAACCCTTCATCGAATGCTGGAGGAGTACCAAGTTAATGAGTTCCCGGCCCGCGGTAGGTCATTCATTCTCTGCTTGTCCGCTCAAACGAGACATACCTTTACAGGGCATATACTTGAAGAGCGACTTCAGTTTTTTCTGTCTTCCATCTCACAGTACCAGAGTTTAAATAAGATATTTTGCGTACAACAACGAATTTCATTGGGCTTTCGTCAAATGTATCAACCATTAAATTATGCATTTGTTAAATATCTCAAGAAAAAATCGAGAATAATTTTGTCACGAAGATATACTATGTGTGTAAAGCTACCGTATATCTTCCGTCTCTGACCCTAAATCTAAGGTATAATTACTGTGTATTTCCATGAGCAACTTCTAATAAATTATCATAGGCGGAATTGAGTATGCATTATTGACGTCAACAAATCAAAGTTCTCTTCCGTAACTGGCCGTTTATTACGAAAACAAAAAACTGCCTCGTATGAGGCACGCAGTTTTTTTTTACAAAATAAATGTGGTATTTTCTGGTGACGTGAAGAAGCAGAGAAAAGATGCACTGATGCCCCCGACAGGGAACCTGTTCATCGCCTGCTTCATCAGAACATTAGTGACATAAGTTCCGCCGTAGAATCTCCTCGGTCTGGCCACTCAACCGGTTCACGTTATTCTTCTCACGTCACTCGGATTTATCATAATTATACGCGATTTGGGCAGCCGCGCGCCGAGCTACCAACCGGAAGCTCGTTCTCACACGATTCTCACACTCGACAACAGAAGCGGCCCGGCCGGCGTATCACGGCTCGTCTAGCCCAGTTCCTCGACAGAACTGGGCTAGTTGCGGTGACGCAACGACCGACGCCGCGACGGGCAAGGTGACAATTTACTTCTGAATGAGCGGAGCGGAGCGGAGAAGAGCGGCCGAGATTATCGTGGGAACGGACGTCGCTCGTCACCTCTCGCCGGTGTCGATTGTGTTGTTTCGCGTCTCCGCTGCTGTTGCTGTCACGCGCGTCTGTATTCTTTCCTCTCGTTTTGGCGACTCCCTCGAGTAAAATTGTGTAAGTTTCTGGTGCGAAATGGTCTTATTTCACTGGGAAAGAATTGTTAGGTTCATGGACACCGGTAGAAATGTTCATTTCGTGGGATGATTTATCGCAGACCTAAGAGAAGGTGAATTAGCATAAAATGCATGAACAGTCAATGAACGGGCTTAGCCCTCTATAAATCAGGTCTCTCTAGATTGTTTGGATAATTTTTTATGCTTGTTGGTACATGTGTAAAATTATGTTAAACACTAAATGATTAAATTACTAAGGTAGTTTATTTTTATAATAATTATTCGGTTCCATATGTTTAAGTTTTATTATGGAGCTTCACAGTTTGATCTCGGTTAGTCTATTTTAAGATTTTAATTCAACCCTTGTTGAAGCAGAGGGGATCACCTGAAACCTTTTTTTTATTTTTTTTTTATTATTATTTTGGTATTGTTCACGTTTGAATTTTCCTACATTTCAGACTTGAAATTCCATTAAAGAATATTAATTTTTGAATAACCCCTTGTATCGCCCTACTCATCGATAAGCATCTGCGCTGTCCTTGAATCTCCTTGCGGCACCTACGGTTGGCTTCATTATCACGAGATTTTATTTCCGTTAGCTGGTGGCAGTAGTGTGGACGGCTTTGTCACTAAAACGCAAAAAACTTTCTTCCTTCTCACTCAATTGTAATAGACGGGTGTAATAGAAAAATAGCCGCTAATATTTGTGTTTGTCACTCTTGTAGCATTGATTACGGTGATACAGCAATGGCTGTTCGGCCTATCTATCCGCCTTTGATATCCTTCCCATTTTTTCTCAGCCCTTCCGTTTCCATTGTCATTATCACTATTATAGGAGTCCACCACACAAATTCGTTTTTATTTTGTTATAACTTAATGCTTTCGCTTGGTTCATCGCAGTTCACAACTGCAAAACAAAATCTCTACATTTGCGGCTATAAGACCTTCCGATAAACTCGTTCCCTTCTTGAAACGTGTGAGTGTGCGAACATCCTGCCGCAGCTACTTCTCCGCGAAAAGGGGGCGTGGCGTTTGCTCTTCACTGACCACAACACAGCGTGGGGAAGTGGCTCGGCCAAATTATTTCGCTAATGGCGAAGGTGCTAATGAGAGGGGGCGGGAAAGGTGCACTGAAGGGGCGAGAGACACGGACAGAAGCAAGGACGAAGCAAGGCAAGAAGGAAGGCAGACGGGCAGGCAGGCACGAGAAAGAAGGAGCGATGGTGTGGACGAGTGGGAGGGCAAGTGGGCACGCGTGGATGCAAGTGAGCGGACAAGCGGGTTGGCCAGAGGGAGGGCAAGCGGGCGGGCAAGCGGGCGGGCAAGTCGGTGCGGCAGCGGGCGGGCAGCGGGCGGCAAGCGAACGGATAGGCCGAGGCGTTAACGGGCGGGCTAGCGCGCAGGCAAGCAGTCGAGCCGGCGGGCGGGTGAGTGGGTGGCTTGGCGGACGGCGATGACGTGGCCGTTGCTATCTCTCCAACATCTGGTGACCCCTACGCGCTCCACGGGCGGATTTCCCTCTGTTAATGGTGGCCGCCATTACGTCCGCCATTCTCAGGCCCTGTCAGCTGCTCTCTCTGCCGTTCCATACTGCGTTCGCAGCCGAAGGAAGCTTTCTTGAATTCCCGGCAACCTGCTGAGGGGGCGCGGTCTGCGAGGAGCCTGAGAAAGAAACGCGTGATGTTTTTGCTTCGTGTTGACGTTACCGTCCCTTGTATTATTGCGATTGACTGGTGCTCAATCGACAAATCGAATATTTTATTTGTAAAAGAAATTTACTTGAACTTTTATCAAATGTTTCATCAGATAAACCCATTTTCTTAATTTGTGAAAAATGAAATTAGTAAAAATATCAATAATATAGCTCGATATTTTGAGTTCAGATACATTGAGTTCTTTGTTTTATTATTCACAAATTAATACATTTTATGTGGATAGTGTTTAGATGTTTATATCACATTTCATAGAATTTTTTATGTATGTTTCTATTCTTATTTATGTTTGCAGGAATAGAAAATGAGAATTCCCTTTAAAATATCCAGGTTTACTACCTATAATTGAGTCCTTAAGCTTGCAGGTTTTAATCACAAGAATCTCTAAAAATTTGGGAAAAAACATTTTTTGTCCGGACATACTTTTATAAGACCTGTCAGAACAAGAATTCGTATAAATAAAGAGAACGAAGAGTGTTTATTAAAAGTAATGTCTATTAAATTGTAATTTTCTTATATCTCCTTTAGATGATGGTAATGTGTAGTTCAGATTTATTAATACTTTTTCATATTTTCCGTTTCACAAAAGGGTATTCTTTCCCTCATTCACATTAATACAAGGGCCCAGGGTTGTACATGAAACAAAGTTGATCTTTGAGATATAGGACTTGTTTGAACTTGTGAACTACTGAATTACTCTGTTGTATACTTTCACAATATAGTCAATCTGTTCTAAATGCATAAGTAAAACAGTTTCCGTTTGTATTCACTTGTCAGTTAGTTAAACGTTTCTAAATACCACACTTTCCACCTCTCAAGATCATTTGAATATTTAATTCGTAGAATTATCAGAGATATTTTGAAGATGACATACTTTGTTTTATGATGAATTTCAACATGATTATAGTTTGCTAGTATACAACAGTACTTCTGACATATTTAACCACGTTAATTGTGTTCTTTCTCGTCTCTTTTTGCTTCTTCTTCCTATTGACCCGTAAATTGAAGGCCAGAAAGCAAAATGGTAGCCCATATTCAGGGTAAATACAGATATTGTGTTAAGATTCTACGCTCTGTTGGTTATGGTTGTTTTCTACCAGATGCTGTGCATTACCAAATCGAATACTACATTGGGTAGGCATTTGTGGTAATAAAGTTGAACTCTTTGAACGAACAAGTTTAATGGAGAATTGCCATTGTATTTGTGTTTTCATAAAAAAAGCTGCAAAAATACGAGTTTGAAAGTTACCATTATATTTCCTAATACCCTTCAATTGACAGAACGATGCTGTTTCATAGAATTTTTGAGTTAAAAAAGAAATATATTTATTTTAAGCTTTTATTTACGTTTAGGTGTATCGCATTTCTACGTTCAGGTTTCTTGTACACTTTAAATCTTTTATCTACCGCCTTATATTCTTGTCACATATTACACGGCTATAATTATGGTTATAATAGAATTACTTTTTCTTTGGCATTGAACTCCCTAAACCTTTTGTTAATTACTAGTGGTAAAATGTTACATATGACAAGTAAAGCAAGCAATAGATAAAATATTTAAAGTATGCTGACTTCTTAGTTATTACCAGTGAGATGCAATGTTAGAATGAGGAGATCGGTATTCGAGTAATCGAGTTTATCACAAAGCTAAGTCACATCACCCGGGGCGAAAAGCAATGTTCTACCACTATTAAAAATTTTGTACTCAATATAAACAATTAAAAACCGGTGCCAATGAAGTACTTCTCACTCATAATTTTCATGATATTGTTCAATAACATAATCTAGAAGTCGAAAGTTTAAAGTGAAATTAATAATGCAAGATATAAAACATCTAATATAGTAAACAGCTTTACATGTAAATAATTTCAACACATTCTTTATATAGTCCGCAACTGAGATATAAGTCTAAAAACAACGAAAACTGCAGACGCTCTAAACAAAAGTGTCCGCCACTGCAATTCCTCCTTGCGCAGAAATTCCATATTTAACATAGTCGATTTCTTCTAACATTTATGTAACTCTTACTACATACAAATAAATAATTCGTAACTCAACTATAAACAAACTGAAAAACCGCCGTGCCAATAAAGATCTTCTTCTCGTAAATTATCACAGCCGTTTTAAAACACATTTAAGCTCAAATTTCAAACAGCGTTAGAAATTCACAGACGCAGTTCTAACAATATAGTAAACCTTTACATATAATAATGTCAAAATTTATCTGTCCCAACTGCAAACGATATTGGCAGTCTAAAAAACACGAAAAGTTGCGAGCGCTCTAACAAAAGTCCCGCCACTGCAGTCCCCCCTTCGCGAAATTCCATTCTAACTAATCTATATTTTTCTAAACATATCATGTAGCTTAATACTGCAAACAAAATAAATAATTTCGTGCTCAACTGTAAACAATCTAAAAAACGGGTGCAATTGATACTTTATGCGTTTAATTCTGATTTTTTATACACTCGTTTCAGTCAACAATATCAATTTGCAGACATTGTAGACTGAGCACTCTGGGACTACCATGGCGTTGTGTTTAAGTAATATATAATTGAAAATGAATTTTTTATTATAAGTTAAATCGAATTGTAAATTTTTCATTTTATATGAAGTGAAAATCTCAAATAGATATGCTAGAACACCTTTATTTACCTACAGATCTGCAATATCATAATGTTTATCGTTAACAAAAAATTATGAGATGCAACTAAATTGAATATTTAGTCTCTCTGCAGAGATTAACTCTAATATAATAGAAAATTCTCCCTTGAGCTTCACATACATTTTTGCGTCAAATATTTATCGTATAAAAACTTTCACGTCGACAATTACATCTTGTATATATGACTGAGGGTTAATCCATATAATACTGTTGGTTTGATTTAAAATCTACGTCACTCTAAATGTCATATTTTAAAAGCAAAGTAATTTTACGTATAAAGAAGATATTAAATTTCCGGGCCTTCTGGCAGACCCAGTTCGTCGCTAGATCAGCGCCGGCTACTTCCTATGCCTAGAAGAGAATAATATATATATGTCGTATTGCCTATTAGACGAGGAAAAGTGTGTCTTTGTTCCTTCAAAAAATTTCCCTTTCCACAGGTACTACAAATGAATAACAAGTAAAAAGCAGTAGTATTAGAAGCTTCTTCCTCAATTCAGTCACTCCAATTTTGCCGTCGCGGACTACTTCTATAAAAAAAAATGATATGTTAATACTATTTTTGGTAAGATGTTCTCGTTCCAAAGATATATTTTCTTTTGACAAGGCACAGAAAAGGAATACAGCGCAAACGTGATAATATTAATAGGCGCTCTTTAGCAAATGCAGTGATGCAACTGATATAGTGTCAAGCTTACTTCCTGGATAAATGAAGAGAAAATTATGATATTGTGAAATACTATCGTTAAATAATGTGTTTTTGGATGCTTTAAAAAAAGAATTTCATTTGTCAGCACAGAGATAGATTTACAAGCCGAAGCGTGTTAACCTAGGCTGTTGTACGATGGCGGATGCTACAATGTCAGTCACCCGATTTGTGAGCTGAAGGAAAAATATTATATTGTCAGTATATGGACTAAATTTATATCTCAAATTAACCACTGTTTACCGATGCATCAAGCATCATATTCAAACACTAAAAAATGTGGTCTCTAACTGAATGTTAAGTTAGCATACCACGCTAGAGAAATGCATAACAAAAATCTTATAAACACCCAAAATCTGTTTCTAATTAAGAAACTATTTAGTGACCGAAATTTGAACATTTAACCGATGTAGAACATTCTAAACATCATTTTTAACTTACATTCGCTAGAAAACACCTTGAGGCGTCGTTTATTTGTGAGGTATAGATAGCGGTCTGCACCTCTTCGACTTTTGGGGCAAGGTGTCAGAGGTTTAAATCACCAATTTATTGCGCTAACTGACTGTAGGAAGAAATGTATGGCCCTCTGGTGGATCTAAAATTAATTTTCCAAATATTATTCGTAATTCTGTTTAAGTTTTTGCATAAATTTTTCTGATTGTGTTAAAGACGTCGCCAACATTTTGTTTAAATTTTGATCCCCAGATATAGTATGTAATAATATAAGAGATGTGCAATCTGCCAATAAAGTACTATGAATCTATAAGAGCAATCTGACACGATTCACGGTATTGAAAAATGCTAATTCTGTATGAATTATTAATCAATTTGTTTTATCAAATATAAGCTTTATGAATACGTGACACTATTCTTATGAAAATATGAGTATGTTTTGAAAAAAATCTCTTCAAACATAGGCAGCGTTTATTTCTACTGAAACGATTGCTTCTTAAAAACTGCACAAAATGTTTTAATTCAATTTGAACTTAGGACGAAAAAACCTTAATGAAAAATGCATGTTCGTTGTCCAAGTCACATTTAGTGAAATGACCTTAGTTTTCAATAACCGCGCTTCAAATAATTTTCTTTAATTTTTCGTAGGAGAGGCTAACATGTAACTCTACCAACACATTAACCATATTGTCTATTCTTTTGTTGTGTTTTTTGAAAATTACATGGCAAGCTGGACAAAATAGACATTACTGAGGCAAAGATTCATGTGTAAGGTCAAGTAAGCTTAGCGAGAGCAAAGGAAATATAAACTAATCGCGTGCGGACCCTAACAGTCTGTGCCATTCGGTCATGCAACACTAGTAATTCCTCGTTACCGACTTACGCAGTCAGATATGTTTGTACTGCGAAAAACCGTCAACTTCCGACAGAAATTCCTTATTTACAGACCGCCTGTCAACAAAAAATTAAAAATCAGTGATAATATGTAGGGCGAGGAAATCATTATTGAACACGTAGTGTAGCCAAATCGCATGTTTGTGGGTCTTGATAACAAAAGCTCGATGGACGGCAAATCGAATGTCTGCCCGTACTGTCCTGTAAAACACGCGTTGCGGTTTTAAACCCTTTCAACAGATTACTTCCAAATCAGTATTGCCCCAATCTATGGTGAGCTTGTGTCTGTGAGTCTTAATTTAAAGAGTGTTTTGATTTCGGGAAGTAAACTTAGCCTTTGGGTATTTCCAAAATTTCCAAAAAATGGCTCCATCTGTATTTCTTACAATTTCTCGCTCTGACATTCGTTTGAAACGATTTTTCCGATGCGAAGGCAGCGCCGCGCGCAAAATGCAACCAGTGCATTCACAAAAAGACTTGGCGTTTGTAGTTGTAAACCAGAGAGCCCTGCCTTCCCTGCCCCCGCTTCCCGCCGGCCCGCGCAAGCCGCTCCGCCGCGCCGAGTCGTCGCTGCCCGCGCCCCGGCCGCACCACCAGAGGAGCCGCGCCGCACGCCGCCGTACCCATAAGGAGCCCAGCGCCCAAGATGTCGCAGCCAGGGCTGCGATCTCTCCCACCTCCAGGTTCGCTGCCGCACCCCCGACACGCGGCGGAGAGCACCTCCGTCAAGCTGCAACCCCCACTTATTCGAAATCGATACAGCTACGCCTCACTGTTGGATGTGGTTTTTTATTGTTATAGCGAGTACATATTTTATTGTGGTAGAAATTATTACATAATTAGTACAAATTATATGGCGAGTATAATTTTGAATTTCGAATAAGGTGGGTGATGCAAGAGCTTGACGCGGTCCGTTGACTGAGCGTCCTGACCGGAATCGTACGGCGTAGGCTACGTATATTCCGCTGCTCCCTGAGCCCCAACTGACTCGCCGGCTGGCGCCCGCTGCCCTAGGTATGAGGCGGGCCTGGTTTGTATGAAGAGTAAAGGGGCCGGGAGGAGCCCTGGTAAGAATTGGCACCCGTTTTTAAGTGTTTAAGTTGGAGATACAAAATTTTTAATTGTGGTAAGAAATTATACATAATTAGTACATACAATGTTAGGCTAAGGGTTAATTTTTTTTCCCAATTTTTAGTGTGAAGAAAAGTGTGGGGGAGTGCAACTTAATGCCTCAAGCTAGCACCCCCGACTTTTTGAGTTGGTTTTTTTATTGTTTATATGTACGAGCTACAAAATTTTAATTGTTAGGAAATGTAGTACATAATTAGTACAAAATATAGGCTAGTTAATTTCTGAATTTCGGAACAAAGTGCGGGTTGCAGCTTGACG
Organism: Gryllus bimaculatus; assembly: GCA_017312745.1. Lineage (NCBI taxonomy): Eukaryota > Metazoa > Arthropoda > Insecta > Orthoptera > Gryllidae > Gryllus > Gryllus bimaculatus. Next base: position 7,037,352 of record BOPP01000056.1, read on the forward strand.
AGTTAAAAAAAGGTGGTCATTCGTCCTCTCTTTCCTTTGGGGAGGTACCTGAGGGAAAATGCGTGGGCACTAAAACATGGGACTGCGACTCGTTTTTCCACATTTCGGCAAGAATTAAGGATTCTTGAGCTGTACTGATGAAGCACCCGCCAGCTTCCGCGCGTCGCTTAGCGTACTTACACGAATCGTCTGACAACAAACATGCCTTACAAAGCGGGTAATAAACAGTTATAAATTCCGGTGGACGGGTCAGCCTAGGAGAAAAATACTTCTAATGAATGTAACAAACGCCCGGTTT
>BOPP01000056.1:7041218-7097813 GCA_017312745.1 Gryllus bimaculatus
AGGCGGTGACGACGGGGTGGGCGTGGTGGGGCGGGCACTCGTGCGTGGCGCGCCTGCTCCCGCGGACGCGACAGTAATTCGTGCGGGTTGCGGACGGAAGGGGTTTGGAGACTGCAGCCGTCCTTTCGTGAGGAGCAACGCCTCCCCCGCGCGACTGCCCCCGGATGGTGAAGCGTAATGTCCGGATTGAGGTTTGGATCAACCCTATTCAGTGTTGATCCATTCGTGAAAAGAAACATGTCTTTTCCTTGCACATTCCATGTACATTAGCTCTAGACAAATTATTTTCGGATTCCATTTTGTCGAGGTAAAAAAAATGGATACTGGTTCATAGTTGTGACAAGGAGCCATGATGTGACCAGACCATTATGCGACAAGCGCTATGGCACAAGTTAATAATTACCAACGAGCACTTAATGATCATTTAGCTTGGAATTTAATATACAGTTTACCTAAGTCGATTATCCTTTTAACATTTTGACATATTTCTCACTGTATGTCAATATGATTAATGGAATTATATTGATCTCGCAGTACTTTTTATTACACAGATATAATGAGCGATTTTATCTATAAGAGAAATGTTTATTACATTGAATATAATAATGAGTAATTTAATATACTCCAAACACGTAAGTAAACAGCATATAAAGGCAATCTGCCAAAACGAAGAAAATATTGTTCGAATCACATGATTTTTTTATATTGAGCAATTCTCATATTCTATACAACTAATAAAATTGATACGATTGTTGGTTCAAGTTTCACCAATTGAAAAAATCTTGTTTTTTATTGTAAATTATGTATTGTGCAATATTTTGTAATGTTCATCGTTCATTCTTCCCAAAGACGAAATCCACAAAGATATATTTTTTCCGGATAAATATCTTATATTCATCAGTACCTGTATTAGAATCTTCTCACACTAAGTATGGAATTAGAGTGTGGATATATGGTCAGTAAACGACGGTTGCGTAGATGTCTGAAAACGTGAGAACCCATTACTAAACGGAATGACTTCTTTTACCACAGAACCCCTCTCTTCTTTTCGAATTCATCCATTCTTCTCTCATCTTGTTCTCACATATTCACAGCTGATGATACTTAGAAAACTGTGCAGTACATTTGATTCGTGATTATGCATGTACGGTGCTGTTTGTCCTTATTCGTTTGTTGTTTTAATTTTCTCTCGCTTCCTTTTGTTTTTCTCACTTTCATTCCCACATCTTTGTGATATTTTATTTTGTATCTTATTTGCCTGACAGACAAATCCTTGAGTGTACAACTTTTTACCACTTTCGAATATAAATCTTCAAGTCGATTAAAAATTGTTTCCGGAAATTCCTTGTCATTTGTGAACGGTCTAAGTGAAGGTCTTAAAGCAGGTCTACTCAGTTAACTCGAGTGAAAACTAGAAATGCTAGCTCCCACGTGAACAACATTAGTTTACTTTCACGCTCAAATTAAATTCATTACGCTCTCTAAATGAAACGAGCCGCCGAGCGTTGCAGCTGAAAGGAATTGGCATATCCAGCCCGCCTCCCCTTCCGCGCCGGAGTGTTCCTAGAGCCGGGCTGGGAGAGGGCTGGGAGAGCGCTCAAGGCGAGGGAGAGGGAATCCAAGGCTGGCAGCGGAGGGTGCGCGGGGCGCTGGGCGTGAGTCACGTCAGCCAAAGAACGCGGCAGGCGCAGGTGCGGCGCGGTTTTTCGCGAGGGGAAGTGCTGGAGCCATGGCGAAGGCTGTCCTTGTTGACTTTCTTGCCCTTATTTTGTATCTTTTTCGTCGTGGGAGTGGTAAGCTTACTGTGGGAATTGAATTAGGTGACATAAGATTATATGGTTTTCAAACGGAATGATTAATACATGGTAAGGTGAAGAATTTTTATTTGTTTTCATAAAATGTTAAGATAAAATATATTGATGTTCATAAGTAGTTTGGATTAAAACATTTTATTTAATATTTCGAATTAATTTATACTAAACTAATTTCATTCTTCGTTACGTGTTCTCCATTTTATTGTGTAGATCCAGAAATTCAACTGGAGGCAAAATTTGGAGAAATAGGGTCTTTAAATACACCTTTGTGCCTTACGCTTTACTTGGGTTTTAATATTTCCAAGTGCCGATGATCTTAATCGAATGCAAAATTAAAAATACGTACGCTTAGAGTGAAGAAAAATATAGAATCTAGGACATACTATGGGCAGCGTAAGATTTCAGTTACTAAAATTAATTTTTAAAGGAAAGTAAATGAGAAAAAGTCCTTTGGAAGGTTAGAGTATTCGTAACTGTCAGCTATCAGAAAATGGAATCACCTTATTGCAAACCTTCTATGCAGCCAAATCAACAACAAAACTAAATACGAGACCGACATCTGTTTGAAACGGCGACTAAAAACTAGATGAACAAAGAAGGTTTTAATAGGCCTGATAGGATGGAATTAGTATTTACTAAAAAATGGCAATAATACTTGAAGACGTTTTCTTACTAAGGTGGTGATGATCACTTTTTGATGATGTACGGTAAGGTACAGGGATGTCGCTCACTGGGGCATTGAAAGCGTTTACCTATAATTCTACTCTGTACGATAATTATAACGCACTATTTAGAAAATGGTGGACTTGGAAAAAGGTGTAGAATATTGTTACATTACGTTCTTACCAAAAATTATGTTACTCATATAATAGATGAAGGAAAAGTAGTTTTATTTTTCAATAAATGTATGAAACTATGAACATACTTTTGCTTCGGTATTGGGTGAATTTAGTCAAATACAATATCTTTATTTCATGGTATGATTGTAATTTTAGTTTGAAACTTGTATAATGTTAATGATTTTATATAAAATCTTTGTCTCATTGTCAGAAAAAGTCCAAATGGTATTTGGAGAATAACTTGTACATTAGAGCTGGATAATTTACCACAAACATATTGTAAGCAAATTAGAGCTTTCAGATTAAGCTGGTTTGGACAACTTTATAGAATGTAAGATAAGTTGGCAAAGAAATACATAGGGTACTTTATAGTAATTAGACAATCGGGGAGACCAAAAACAATAGAATAGATAATATAATACATGATTTTAAAGCATTGAATATAAACTGGATAACTGAAGTGCAATCAGAAAATAATGGAAATATGTCTTTGCATAGGCCAAAACAATAATCAAATAATGTTGTTGAGCCTGCCGAGGCTGAAAAATAACACGTAAAATTTGAGAGATATTTGTGTTAAAAAGTATCTTATAAGGCAAGAAATATGTTATTGCAATCGAAAGACCATTTGAAAAGTATCGCCTGAATAAACACGAAAAAAAAGTTGCCAACGAGTCGAGAATCTCTGCTTATGTGCGAAGCCCATTGAAACGTGTTTTCCTCGCCCAGTCGGCTTCACGCGCTCATCAAAACGTGATCTACTCGCGCATTGCGCAATTCCTCCCCTTCCAGCGCCGAGCGAAGGGCGGAAGAGCGAGAGGGAGAGAGAGAGATGAGGAGAGGGGGGTACGTTCGCAGCGACAGTAGCGACTGGCTCTTCGACTCGCCGCGCGCAGGCTTGCCACTGCCTCCAGCCGTCTCAGCCGCAGCCACAGGCCGCAGAGGCTTCAGTAATTAAAGAAGAGGTCTTCGACCTTCTAACTACAATGGAGGAGGCTTGTAATGGCAGCGACTACCTTATAATTACAGGTGGTAATCTCGCCCGAGAGCAGCGCTTGGACATTTCTTGTAGGCGCGCGAGCATTTTTACATACGCCTGTGTCAACGCTTTGCTCATGCTACGCAATGCGCAGCAAGTGCCTGCCTGTCTCGGGGAGGGGGGAGTGGGGTAGTGCACTCCAAGGAGTAAAAGGATGGAGCAGGAAAAAGCGGTAGAAAGACAAGTTGCAAGGCGGGCAGAGCAGGGCAGGCAGGTCAGAGCGGGCAGGAACAGGGTGGGACGAAGTTGGGAGAGGATGGGCAGGACAGTGCGAGGCGGCGTCAAGACTGTGGGAGGGCGCCGCATCCTCATAGTACATTAATAGTAAAACTTGTGTGTCCATCACGTTTAGAGCCCTTTCGAGCCAGCGCTTGGGCCAAACGAAGCGACATTTGGTACGCCGTGTGCCAGTGGAATCTGGCCATTTTCTTTCATATCTTAATCGAATTTTTAAAAAACTTTAATTAATACACGTGAAATTGATTTTGATGCTGTTTAAATCGTCGGGTACGCTTCACTAAACTAATACAGATTTTCTCACGACTTCCAAGCGCTCGTAATGTGTGTGACAACATTTGAAGTGAAGTCGAAGACATGATCATAAATGATTTTATTTCCCGTATTTTGCTTTCTATCGCATTTTGAAATAATCGGTGTATGAAAACACTTTGCAGGCGAACAGTAAATTGTTGAATTAGTTTTTTGAGAATGAATTTTTGTGAACAACTATTCTTTGAAACAGTTTAAACGGAATGTTGTACGAAATTAAGCGCGTTTACTATTACTACTTTTGAGGCTCTCCTGTTCACTTCATCATTTCCGCTTTAATTAATTTCCGAAAATGTACCATAATTCTATTTTCTAAAAATGAACAACAAAGGATGACAACGCAGTATCTGGACCGTAAAATAAGGGCTGTCACATTACCAATTTGTTTCGTCCCAATACCCAGTTTTGTTTCAACCCAATCGACAATTCGACAAATTAATTTGACTCTTGTTGCCCCATCTCTGAAATTTAGCAGAGTATATTCTTCTAAATCCGGATATATTCACTTAAAATATTCTCACGGCTACTTCAGGCGCAAACGGAAGTCATGGGACATACTGTATAAGCGCCCATCCACTGCGTGAAGCCGCCCTGACGTCCCCACTGCCGCCGTTACGTGGGGCCGCCCTTGACTCGTTCTGCTTTCCTCCGACGAGCTTTGATCTCTTATCGACAGCGCGTATTCTCCGTCGATGCGATGGCGGCGTGCTTCACACACGATGCGATCTCTTTGGAAGGTCATATATTCAATTGACATGAGGTGTTTATGGACATTAAGGCTTATGTCCACTCAAAGCAAAAATTTCCTATAAATCTAGTTTTATCTCTTAATTTTATGACTTAAATGTAGATGTACATATAGGAATCCTAAAACCATCCCATTTTTTTATAAAATTTTCATTTTGATCTGTACGATTTTATACAGTGTTTCACTTGTTCCACAATATTTCAATTAATATTTAATATATGTTCATAGTCCTTTTTCCAGAAAAGAAAGAAATAACTGCTGCATTATGTAAATCTCAATGTCAGTCTCAAGTTCAGTCTTAAGTGGTTAAAAAAATTCAAAACAAAACATATTTTGGAATTATTTTCTTTTCCTTTCTTTTAAATGTATGCCTTAAAATAGTGTATTTTGGAATGTTATATGTATTTCATATAATAATGTGAAAATAACCCATAAAATACGGAAAGAACATATCTCTATTAGTTCCTGTATTACGATGCATTTTGTTAATAAGAGCGTAAGGAAAATAAAATTTTCAGGAAAAGTAATGAACGGTTGCATATCTCTAGCGCCCCTGCAGCTTAAGTTGCACCTTCTCCTTTCCCTTCTTTGTCTTCCCTCATCCTTTTCCTTCCTCACAAGTGCTTTCTCCTGCTTTTGTTCTCTGGTATTTTCTGTTGAATAGTTAGTGTTTGTTTTAAAATTTGCAATTACAAGGGGACGTTGACAGATCCAAGGGGGCGTGACAGCCATGCCATCTTGAAAACAATTTATTATAGCTCTAAAAATGTCGGGGATAGAAAAACACAAATTTCACCACAAGAAAGTGAAATAAATGACGCTTTCAGAATAAAAAAATGCGTTTTTATATCTTTCTCGGTCACTTTGAGTAGACATACATCGTAACTGTAATTTAAGCGGGGTTTTTAATTTTTTAAAGTTTATTTGCTTGTACAGTAGTTAACGTGGGTGCTACAGCATGGCACAGACCTCCGCACTAATTATTTTCCTGATCTCTTAGACGTCTAAAAGACTTCCAGGACATCCCACTGTACCTACATCACTTTTCGTGAAGATAGTGAAGAGCCCCTTCTCACTCCCCGAACATCAGATAAATCTAAGTCGGTCGTATCCCTTTACACATTTGCTCCCTTTTATTCCTTGGCCCCACCTCGGTGCTTGTATCGTTGCTCTGGCAGAAAGTTTGCAATGCCTCCCACGCCTCAAACACAACTGAAACATTTACTACATTCATAATTTACAAACATATCTCGCATGGGTTTGAAACCCACAGCCATCGTATCCATGTACTTCTGCTCATATGCTCTGAATCCCTCTAGGTCAAATTCAGTCGCTGTCGGGAGGCGAATTCTAGCGGCCAGCTGTTCTGATCACTAGTTTTTTGTGGTTTCTCCGAGTTCAGGCGAATGCCGGAGCAATACTCTAACTAATGAGCCACGGACCGCGCGATCGTTCCTTCCTCTTCCTTGTCCTGTATCCACCCCTTATTTACACACACACACACACACACAATCATGCACTACACTATCTCACATGGCGGGCGACCTCTTGGGTGCTCAGAGCTTGTTCAGCCTGGGGCGGTGTCCAGCTGGTGGGAGATACCTGGTTGAGGGACAGCCTCGCTAGCCGACGGTAGGTCGGTGCCGGATCTCGCCATCCAGCGCGAGAAGATGACCGCCATCTCACGAAGAAAAACATGCACTACACTTACGAGACTAATGACCTTTGCAGTTGACGCATCCGGAATCACTAACAACCAACCAACCAACCCAACCGAGGCCCTGTCTGAAGAGGGCACTTTTCCGAACTATTGTGAACGTGATACGGTTTAGAAATATAATAATTTGAGAAATCATTCAACTAAAACTGACCTCTGAATGCATTCGTCAGTCGTCACCATTAGACGCCATTAAACTGTTGTCATCATTAAACAGTCGTCACCATAAGACGGTGAAAGGAAGATTATTTTAGCATTCAAACCTCGGAACAACGCACTCGGTAGTCTGAGCTTTTCTCAAAATTAGCTAACTTAAAAAAAAGTTTTACAATATAATAATTACAGCTCGTACCAGATAACACATTGATTTAGTTCCACATAATATTTATAATGAGGCAGTGGCAATTTATCAAAAACAAGTAAATTTGTTAACCTTTCCTCCATTTTTCGGTTTCCTAAGAGTATAATGGAAATTCCTGAAGAAAATTATAGAAAATTAAAAGCTGTTTCTATATTCAAATTTTTCTGTATTCATATGTTGTCATGTTTTGTAATTTTAGACGCACGTGCACTACAAAAACTCCGCGTCGTTAACTTCTTCCTTTAATAAAATATTTTACCAATCTTTCGTCTATTTTTGATTTATATTAGTGATGTATGCCTGTTGTTTTTTCATGCTGTGCTAATATTATGGACTGAGTATCTAAAAAAAATAATTCTTAATGTCGCAATTCGCATTAAAAAGTTCTGTACTGAAATATACTTATTAGTATACTCCAGTTTTCAGTTTCGTAAAATTTAGGTTATACTTGTATATTTCAAAGAAAGGTTAAGAACAAGAACATTACATGCATTGCTACAAATTGTAATATTTGTTGTTCTTTAATTCATGTTAATTCGTATGCTCAGTAATTACCGATACTTCGTTACAGAATATGAATCTCTGCTAACTTCAAGGTACCTGTTCGTGCGGAATAATTCAACCCAGTGTCGTACTTATTAACGACTAGTAGACCTGTTTGATTACATGTATTAGGCGTGTACCTCGTGGGCATAGACGCAAATTGTGGACGGCGCCCGGTAATTCATCACAAACTCGAAATATTCCTCGCGTGAGGGGTTACAATTTGGGGCCAAAAACAGGTGTAAAATTGAACAAACGGTCCCGGATTCTGATGGTGGAGCAGAGGAGGGGAAAACAAGTATAAAATACCAGGAGAAGAGCGAGGAATTTCTCCCGGAGGTCCGACTCTCTCGAAATTGTGGCTCCCGATGACGCGGCCCGAGACGAAGATGTGTCCTGGGGTCCCAGAGCAATCAGTGGCCGTCTTCTGGTGGTTGCGTGAGGCGGAGCGTCCCGAAGCCACGCGCCGCAGCTGCCACCGCCACGAGCGCTTTCCTTCAGTCTGCCGCCCCGCGCTGCTATTGCGTTCCTCTGTGCGGCCGCCCACGCGGCACGAACGGCCCAAGTTCTAATTTCGTAGCGAACGTACCAATGGGATGCCCGCAGCTGCGCGCTAACAAAAGGGCCACGGACCGCGCGCGATTTTTCTTTCCCTGTCTACTTCTCTTGCATACACACTTACAAGCGCTACTCTACCACACATGTCGGAAGACATCTCACGCAACACAAAGCGCATTACACTTACGGGACCAATGACTGAAGTGGTTGACGTGCCAGGAATCAATACTCACTCACTCGCATTGAAGTTGTGTTGGACGTAAGAGAGCAATGTTAGCGACAATTGTTATTCTAGATTAGATACAATAATAATGGCTCTAGTATTGATATGCATGATATGCATTGATATGCACGTAGAACGACATTTTTGACTCCACGTTTGAAGTCTTCTTCTGGTTACATATGTTCTGAAGTTACAAATGTTTCCAACTTAAAGGATAGAAACAATGAAGTACGATTTGATTGATCCAAGTTATATTCATCGCGTTGTGAGAACGTTGATCGAGCAGTTCATTTGTTCTTAAATAATTATCGAGAACCTATTTTTCAATATCAGAATTTTTAAATGGTCCCTCTTTATCCTTCCCTTTATTTACTTATGTTTAATTTTAATATTTGTAGTAAAAATTTGTTTGTATATTGTATAGATAATTTATTTGAACACTGATCATGGAATTAAAAAATTAAACGAAGAATTCTTTCAAAGGATATTTATAGGAAAAAAGTTCTTAATATTGTTTAAGCACTTAAGATTGTATCCTCAAAATGAAGCATATTATATCATGTAGTATTGTACTGTAATGCATGTATCAGTTCAGATTATTACTTCATCATCATACGTACTTCTTTTCAAAATATTTGAAACATGTGAACTGATCAACATTTTGCCATTCTACTGCAAAGAAGCATAGAACAATTGAAAGGACAAAACTTTTTATATTATTCGTACGTTACCAATACAGGTGTAGGGGTATTAACTGTTTTATGACTTCGTGACTGCTCAGCCATGAATTTACCTACAACAAAGAAAGGAGGACATTAAAAAAAAATATATAGTCCCTTGCAGATATATGTGAGTTTGTGAAGCAAGGAAGTTGCGTTTCTCAGAAACAATTTGTGAAAAAAATGAATATATTAATAACATTCAAACTAAATAAAGTGCCTAAATCATAAGTTCGGTAAATAATTAAAATATTTTAGAGAAATGAGAGGCATTTGAAGGATTAGTATAAAATGATGACAATGCCAATCTTTCATAAGACAGTAAGCCCAGAGCATAGCTGGTGTTTTTCTTTGAAAGACATTCAGTATGGAAGTATTCTTCAATGCAGTGGATTTTCCTCAAAGTGTCACTTACCTGTTGTTTGTTCCCAGTAAACGAAGCGTATTAACCATCTGTGATACGTACTCCGCAAGTATCTGACCGCATTACCCACTCCCCTGCCACCTCTTTTCCCCGTTCGCCTGTCCTCCTGCCTCGCTGCTTCGCCGGTGTTAGCTCCGGGCGTGCACCGCAGCTGCCACCCGTTCCACGCGCCTCCCACTCTCTCCCACCCTCCGCCCTCCGCCCTCGGCGCCCTCCGGCGGTGGGAGCGTGTGCGGCGCACGAGGCGGCCGCCCCTCCTAAAATATTCAGAACTCTCTTTATCCTCCCACCGCGGCGAATTCCTGCGGCGGAGAGCCCCTCCCCTCCCCTCCACTGCCCCCTCCCCGCGGACGCCCGTCGGCCAGCTCTCTGTCCCGCGCCGCTCGCGACGATGACCCGCCGCCGGTTTTCGTATGGAAATTGCGGAGACAAAGGGCTGTCGCGAGTCGCGATCTGCTGCGACGGCACGCGGTGACTGGTGGTGGGGATGGACATGAACAGTCGTTGGTGAGAAAAGTGTGGCATTTGGCGAAAAAGGAGATGTATCTCAAAATACTTAATTTTTCATTTGATCGAAAATATTTTAAAAAGTAATTTTACTATTGAAAACTATCTTCTTGAAATCTTTTAGTCAGGCGTAATAAGGGGTAGGTGCTTCGTATTTGTCCGCAGACTAAATGACTCCGATAAACTCAATTGTGCTACGAGAAATAATTGTATGTTAGAAATCTGTTACTTTTCTTCAGTACAGATGATATTTGAAGCTTGGTATGAAGAAGAGAAATTATAATAAATGGTGGTGAGGTGACTAAGGAAGAGGCGGAGGAGAGACGGCGGTTGTAGTTCAAGGGGTGAACATGAACGTCGTTGGGTGGAGTCGCTGGGGCTTGTGATGGAGAGGAGTGTTGTGAATTGGTATTGGAAAGAATTCGGCGTTTCTGCTGAGGGAAGAGCTACTAGTCATGTGCTGGATATTTTGAACTAAGATAAGCATAACCATGAAAATGGTGGTGAATAATGAATGAATTTTGGAAAGAATCATACCACCCTAGCTTATCAGGATTTCAAGGGTTCGGGCTGATGAAACTGTAGGGGGAGTAGTTGCATTGATTTATGAGATGACGGCAGGAATATTCGTGGCGGACTCGGAGATGCATTCGTCCATAGACTTTGGAATGATGTCATCGCAAAAGCGGAACAGGGAGGGACAAAAGCGCTGAAGGCGATGGCAGAACTCTGAAAGTATAGAAGCGGAATCCTGGTTGTTTGAAGAGATCACGTGGAACTTGGTTGTCAGCGGTAAATCATACACCGAGTTGGGGACTGTCAGCAACTTCAGGTCTCCATTACAAGATGACGTAGACTACCGAGGTAGGCTTTGTAAAGGAGTGGTGACAACTCAGCTAAACACGTAAGCGTCATTGGATACTTTTATCTGCTTTTAACAGCTAGAACTGAACGTAAACATAAGACAATGGTTTCGGAAGATCCTAGTGGGTGTTTCGAGAAAAATATCCCGAATAAAATTCAAATCATATTTTCAAATAAATATCATTTACGTTTGAAGATTAAGATGTCAATCGACGCCCAAACAACAAGATAATCAATGCATTTCATAATTAAAATGCTGTACATAATATGCTACAATGCAAAAGTTGTGGATGTGCAGGTCATCAAACACTCACTCTCCTTTCGCACACACTGCAATTATTTTGTTGTCTGCAGCAATATCAAGAGGTCTTGTGTATTCACACGCCCCTTGTTCACTGTGGTAAATTATTCAAAAAGTTAAAAAAAAATCATTTTTCAGGGTTTCGCGGTCGAAAACGTGCAGCATCTTCTATCACATAAATATGTTGAACTTTTTCTAGAACTGTATCAACGTGAAACATGTAAATAAAAAGATACTACTTAGCTGACCTGGAGACGACGCGTCGTAGGCACAGATAGCAACGGTTCAATCGCCATTCTGCGACCTTCATCAGGGCAAAATGGATGAAATCATCGCGACTGAAACGTTGGCATCTGTGCTTAGAACGCGTCGTCTCCCGGACAGCTAAGTAAGTTACTGGCTCCATCCATGTAATCCTACACTCTCAATTAATCAATAATAGCTTGTAATGATGAACCAAATTGTCCCACTTGCTTTATGTTAAGACCAGCAGGCATGTACGGTTAAGTCATGAATCACATGCACGGGCTACTAGCGTGGAAAACGGCTCCACCAATAGCTACAAACAAGGAGTAATTGTTATGCGACTGTTACAAACTCTTAGCTAAATTCCAGAACACCTTCCTTTTCGAAGCACTCTCCCCTTCAGGCTGTTCATAGTCGGACGTAAATGAAGAATCCGCTACCTGTCAAAACAGATGTGAGTTACCAATCTGGTACTAAACTGAGAATATCTTGAAAGGTCTTGTTTATACGTTGGTGTCTTCCTTAAATCGCTTCTTATATTACCGTTCATAAGGAGGCAATTACCCTTCTACAAACACAAAAAAAAAAAACGTTGGAAAACAGGCTGACATGCAAAAGACGTGGAACTTTACTTCCCCTAGCGTGCGCGACTGAAACGGAGTGGTCCACGAAGGCCGCACAGCTCTTCCGCTCGTCGCGCCAGGGACGCGCGCCCCTCCAGAGAGGCGCATCCCCCCCCCCCACATACACACACATCGTCACCCGCAGCAGCAATAGCGGCACGCCTGCAGCGCACGGTGCCTGGAGACGTCAGCGGGAGCCTGGAGACGCACGGCTTGCGGAAACGAAAAACGCGCGGGCGCCTCGCGAGGTGACAAGATCTCTCGTAGCTGGATTTTTGAGGGAAAAGAGGGGAAAATTATGAGCGCCAGATAGCATCGCGCGGAAGGGAAGAGCGGAAGTCGAAAAAGCAGAAACACTGCATTTACAAAATGCTAAATTATACGCGGACCCGAAGCAGCAACTTCCCGAGTCCGGGATAAGCAACTACGGGTTCGTTTCGTTGCCGGAATCTTTGGGGCTGCAGTACTATCCTGTACTTGAAATTCCTAATATTTCAGTATTGTTCACTAGAAAATAAATTGGTTATAAATCATGGTGCGATTATTTATCATTCAAAGAATGATGAAGAGTAAGTAAATGATCTCTGCAGTGTGATAGATTAAATTGAACAATTTCGGGAAAATGCCACTTACCACTACTAACTTCATATCCTCTCTTGTAGCATTACTTTCTGACACTCTTGTATTGTTGCGATCATCTGTCGGTCGTAGTTATGCACTTTATTTTAAATTTGATGTTAGTTTGAAAATTGATGGCCCAACTTTTCTTTTTCGCTTTCTCTGATCTGACCTTCGCATTTTTTTCCTGTTACTTTTTTCCTTTAATGTGTCTGGGGGAATTGCCGGGATGATTTAGCATTTGTAGCAGAATTTTAAGCTTTTTAAATGGAGCATTTTCTTGAGACTAAAATTGTTCTCTTATAAGCATTAATAATGGAAACACGCACATAGAATGTTATGGATATCTCAGTTGTCTCAATTAATAATGGATCATATTTCGTGAGAGAATATCGCAACGTTCCGTTTGATTTCACCGTTGTAGTATAAGAAACGAAGTGCCATGTTTGCCGCAAGTTATGGATCGTCTCTTTGACCCTATTGCCACTGACTAAAAAAATAAAGGAAAAGAAAAAAAAGAAAGTTATCCGCAAGAACGAGTAGGCCTTTCGGAAACTCGAACCGTCGATATTCGATATTTCGACATTTCGACTTCTCAGAAAGCTCAGAGTCAATATCAGCCCAGTTGAAAAAACACATGGCATGCCGTGTCTGCTCGTGTGCTTCTCCGGCGCTTTCACAAGCGCTGATGCAGCGTGTCCGCGCCGCCCCGCGGCACGGCGCGGCGTCACGGTCAGCTGGGAGCCCCACCGCCGGCGCGGCACTCGCCGGAATATGCAAGGGGCAATGGGCCGACGCTAACATGTGCACAAGCGTAGCGACGGCCGAATAAAAGAGGACGTACGCCCCGTAAAACTTTGCACACACCTTGCCTTATAAATAAGCCTACATAACAATTTCTTTTAGGGTGAAGTTTTTTTTTTAAAATCGGAAACTAATTGACACTGGATAATTTAATAAATTAACATTAATATTATTCAAATAATATGAGTAAACGAATAAGCATATCTTTTGACAAGAACAATTGGGTACGTTAAGTGAAAATGTGCTTCGTGAACCAAAGAAAGTCAAGACCGATCTTTTGGTTTCGTTAACCTCAATTATTTGGTTGTGAAAGTTATATAAATAATGTGTTAGGAGATAAAGTTGTTAATAAAATGAAGAACATAATGATATATCAAGTCGTGAAACGCATATTCAGTCAATTAGTAACGTTTATACTAAGTAACGAGAGGAAAGGCACTGACAAATACATCCACGCATTAAAAAGTTTCATTTATTTGCGAAGTGTTATAAGAGGGGGGTTCTTACAAAGAATGAAATGTTTTGTAGAGCTATCTTCTATGTTTAAAGGGAAATATTCCTTCAGTTGACATTCGCGTATTTCGCATTATACAAATAAACGTGAATGTTAAACGATCTTGTCAAAACTCGCGAAAAAATACATTTATTGTCATGCCTTGTTTTTATGCATGCGGGAGACACTAAGCAAAGCGGTGGCAATTGCAGTTTGATATATTACAATGAATTCGCAGGAAATGTGCACGCTTTCGATGACATTTGGGCCCACTAGCCCCGGCGGTGGCCGCTCAGCGCGCTGCTCTCTTGTGTTTACGGAGCCATCGAAACGAGTCGACGCGCGGACGAAAGCCCGAGAGGCATCGATTGCACAAACACGGCGCTTCGCGGCGGGAGGCAGAACGTGGCCAGCCTCCCCCTCGCTGGCTCACCTTTGCCCTTGGCGGCGCAGCCTCCGAAAGGGCCTTCCGCCGCCGAGGCAGCGGCCTTCACTGAATCTCCGCATTCAGACTCGAATCAATTTATTTTGAATGGATTCCGTCTAAAATGGGGTTGGATCGTGACGAATAGTGCTCCTTCTTCAGTTACGGGTTTGAAAATTATTTGTAGACTACTTCATTAAAAAGTACGTTTGCCGGTCAAGATGGTCGAGGTCGTTAAGGCAGTAGCGCCGCAGCGACCAGAAGGACAAGGGTTCGAGTTCCATGTCGGGCATGGGCGTGTTTGTATATGTCTTTATGTGTGTCCTGTCCTTTCATCCCTCGCTATCATCATCATCATCATCAACTAATCATCCATACCCCAGGGTTAACAACCTTGAGTGATAGAAATGGAGATTCAGATAAAATGCTGCCCCCCCCCCCCCAAGAAAGGTACTTGCACCTGCTGAAGCAAGATGCACCTGTGGTCCGAGTTGGCCTATACGCGATATTTTTTTTTTTAAAGAAGATTCTATGTTCAAATAATGACTCCAATAGATGTCAAGAAACTTGGCCGTTAGCATTACTCATCCCACTGAGCATTTATTTAGTGATACATCCGCCTTTCGTATCATATTGCCCTTTTTTATTCAAAAGAATTCGAATAGCTATCGTTAGTGCTGTTACACTTATTCACACTCGGGCGTCCTGTCTGATTCCTTCCCACCTCTTATGCCTCACTTTCATTTTTTCATCTCCTGCTATTCTTGTCTTGTATCAAGTATGTGTAACTAAACCCTAGTGAACACTGTAACATAGATCTACAGCCGAGGCCGCTAAGGCCGTAGCTACCTGTCCTCGAAGGGTAGTGGGATCGAAGCCCATCTCGTGCATGGGAGGTTGTGTGCGTTCGTGTTGTCCATACGTGTTCTTACTACAGTTGCCCGTGCAGTTAAAACACTCACAGCGGTCGGTATGTGACCCAGTTGTTAAAAAGCGACCTAAAAATATATCTATCTTAATGTCATGTTGTATTGCCTACTTCCTCCTCGGTCTGCTTCTTTCCACCCTTTACTCTCCCGTCATCTGCTCATTATCTCCCTTCCCATTTTGAAAATTGACAGCAATGCAACCTCCCTGTTTCAATATCATATACCTCCGTGTGTGTGCTTTCCTGTCTGTTGCCACAGTATGTCATAATTGATTCTGTTCGCGATTTTTCTTCGCTATCCGCTCCTTCTCCCCCGATCTCTGTCTCTACTGTTCTTTCTCTATTTTATCACGTCTTCATTTTCTGACATCCCATTCTCTGTTATAATATTCATCTACCGCTCTATCCTCCTTTTTAATTTTTCCATTCTGTCACCACTACTAACCCTATTCACACATCTCCACCCTCCTCTCCTGTTCGCTCTCTCTCTCCTTTCCTTCAATGTACTTCCTCATTCCTTCTCGCTATCTTCACCTTCACCTACATTAATGTACTCTTTTAGTTGTTTTCTTATACCAACATATCCTCCCTTCTTTGATGCCCGTGTCTTTGACTCGCCTTCTGTATCTTCTATCCTTTAATTACTGCTGCTACCAACGAGCCGTTTTGTCTCTCCCCTAACTCGTGACCTTCATTCATTCTTGCTCCACCGCCACTTTCTCTTGTGTAATCTCCCTCTACTTTCCCGTCTTCTGCCTTGCCGTGGTCTTGGTGCCGCTTTTCTCGACCTCTCTTCGCCCTGTGTCTCTGTCCACCTGCTCCGAGCTGCTGGACCGCGGGGCGGCGCGCAGCAGCTGGTTGGACTGGCGCTGCGTGCTCGAGTGCAGCAGCTGGCGGCGCGCAGCGCACGGCCTCCCGAGGCGGGCGTGCTCTGGCCCGTACTCTGGCGGTGTCACTTCACCCACGCACCTGCTGCCACGATTCGTTGCACCGCCGTAGCAGTGTTATTTTACGACTATTTGAATGGTCAGTGCCTTTGTTCCCAAATGATTTCCAAAGTATGAAACGTGGTCTTATTTGTTTGGTTTTTAGTTTGAATTTCTCAATGCGGTCTTTGTTGATTTTACGTTTTTTTCGAGTTGTATGTCGTGAGACGTTTCACGTAAGTGTGGTTATCTACGGAACGGAACGTTTGGAGTTGTGAAAAACTTAATGGACAATAGTTTTATTTACCTGAGATTGCTTGCTGAAAAATAAAGCATTGTGTCATACATTTGCAGTTGTAAAAGTATTTGTAAGTAGAAAAAATAACCCGTGTTCTGTGTTCGTAGAGTTATTGCGAGTTAACACTTCTCAGGATCTACCACTATCCTTTACTTGTTCCTGTCGCCTCTCTGATTCTGGATTGATGTGACTGCTACAAGGCATATAAATCTTATTATATAATTACAGAAGGAGAGGTTTTTTCTAATGATATTATTTCATTGCGGCGGACGAGTAAACAAATAAGAACGAGATAGATTTGAAAGTAATGATGTTGTGCGAATGTTTATCAAGATGCATAATTTCATGTGATAAGTTTTGATTAGAATTATAAATTTTTTATGAAAAGGAGAAAACTAAATGAACTAATTTCTTTAGAGTAGATTGCTGTGAAGATACTTTCAGACATTGTGTTGTCAGAATTGTGTGCTCTCTTGGCGTACCTTGCGAGAAAGACACGAACGTGTAGCTGTGGTGTAGCATTTCTCGACTCTGTATAATTTTGGGGTCAGGTATTGTTTGTGCGATAATACCAGTCATGCGAATTACCATTTCAAAGAAGTTGCAGTGGAGTGTACAGAAATAATTTACATTCGCTGCTATTTACCTTTCCCCACTGAATATTTAATCTGGTGTCAGTTCTTCTGCTTTTGTGCGTTTATCCTGACTTTGTCCAGCGGTTTCTCTCCTTTTTATGAGCCTTTTTCGGACCTTTCACACTCACAAAAAAATGTTATTTTCTTCAAACGAAAGATAAAACCTAACCCAATAATTGGCAAGGTTCGAACTGGAGCACAATCCTTTCATCGCAGCACTTAGTGCACACACTCACGTGCTGCATGCACGACCCGGTCTGTCGGAAGTAAAGTGTTAGGGGGCAATTTGCGTTCCATCTGCTTTAATGGCGTCCCCGTTTTTTGTTACTTACGGCATGTCCGTTGTGCGTACATAAAGAGGCTTTATGGATATGCCGTGACCTGCAAAGAAGGGGTCCCGTGCGGGCGCTTCCTGTCCAGAAGGCCGCTCGCCCCAAATGACACTCGCCCCGCGCCGCTTCCTTGCGTTTGCCGACGCCCCCCTTTCCCCCTCGCAACGCTGGGGAAAGCAAAACGTTCCCTCTACCCCCTAGGCACCCCTGGCGCACAGTGCGCTCGCCGGCAGAGTTTAGCTCCAGGTGGCTCCACACATGCGGCATTCGGCGAATCCCGAGCAATCGCTCGCCGAATCCCAAATAGTGTGGAGGGGTTGCTCGGTATTCGCCCTACCCAAGGCGTGACGGTCTGCAGGCCACTTCAAAGGCAGCGAACATTCGCTGAACACATCAGCTGTTGGGGATTGGGCGAGCAGTAGTTCGCTGCTCGGCGAATGCCGAATGTGTGGAGCCGCCTTGAGAGCCAGCATTGCCGCTTTCTCTGCAGAACTCTGACCGGGAGGTCCTAGGGTTCCAGTCCCGACGGTGGCGGATTTTCGACACTGACTATGTCGAATTCGATCCGTCTGTAGGAGAGCTGCCGGCTGCTCTGATCGGTTCGTGGTTTCTGCGATGCAAACCAGACGAATGCCGGAGAAGTACCCTAACGAACGGGCGATGGACTGCGCGCGAACTTTCCTTCTCCTTCCTTGAATGCATTAGCTACCACACGCGGCGGGGGACAGGTTGGAGCTTGTCCCGGACGGGGCAGTGCCTCGCTGGGGGAGATTTCCGGACACACATGCACAGGCATGCGCGCTTCCGTACATTTCAATGCTTTTAGAATTAATACATTGAAAATGAAAAACATTTCAATTTCAGAATTCAAATATTTTAATGAATATTGAACCATTAATGTCTGCAGTAGAAAACTCCACGAGTTTTTCGTAAATTATCTACTTATTGAAAAACAGTAATATTGTTGTTTTTAATATAAAATATTCGTCAGATTAATTCGAGGAAATAGTTTGTACTCAATTTTTTCTCGCGTGCTTTTTGAACATCTTGGTCTGGTGTGCGATACGGATAGTTACCTCCGTCCTCTCGCTGACCACTTGTTTTGCGCCGGCACGCTTCTGGTAACTACGTTTTACTAAGGACAGTAAAACAAGAAAAGAAAAACCCACTGGAGATACATTGCACAATCTTCTTCTTCAACATTGCAACAAACTGTCCTTTTAATTCGTGTTTACGACCCAGTCGTTAAAGGAAAAAGCAGACGATGTAATTAATTTCTTGATTTACGTTCTTTCCTTTTATTTTCTCTCCTTCGTATCTTTCCTCTTGCGTCGTTTTTTGACACTCTCTGATATTAATGAATTGCACGCATGATATCTTCATTTTTCCGGCAAAGAAATTCTTAAGTGAAATAAGAAAGCGCATGCGTATCAATAATTAGTTTCTTTAGAGGTTTTCTAATATTGCATTTGACGTGATAAGATGGTTTTATTTTTCAAAATGAAATATATTTGTAATAACTTGTAAAATGAATAAATCTGCCTAATGCAATAATTAATGTGTCTGAAAAGATTTTATATCGCTGCACTGAGACATTGAACGAATAAAACTTCAACGAATATCATGTCTCGTGCGTAGGTAATTTATGAATAATTTAAAAAAATGATGAAACAAATTGGAGGACTTGGCACACTAACAAGGTGAACCACGTTAAATCACGATCCCATTTTTCATCATTTTGTTTATCATAACTTCTTCAATATTCACGACAACAAAAATCTATTTTCATTCAATCTTTTTATAAAAAAACATTCATCCTATGTGCATCACAAATAAATATCTATTTCATATCTTCTGTAATTTTTTTTTAAGACCAATCCAAGAATCTGTAAGGTACCATCATGGTTTCCTCAACCTTTGTGTTGTGTAGCCTTTGTGTAGTGTGAGTGTAGGGTAACTTGTTAAGCCGCCTATACATATGTGTACTTCTGTGTAACTGATTTATGTACAACAACAAATAATCTTTTTTAAAGGGCAAACTTCTAGCTATTCCTGAATGTTAATATCTCGATTTGCGGGATTCTTACTGTGGCTAGTCATGCACACTGTTGTTATTGGAGCAAGCTTTCAATTCATTTCATAATTCAATTATTTCTTTGTAACAATTCATTTATTACATTTTCATTGACTATTGGTTAAATATTTAGTAGATCGTTTTCATGAACTGCATAATTAGTATAAATACTCTTGAATTGAGGACTTCATTAATGAAAGGTTGATTATCATTATCATTATTATTATTATTATTATTATTATTATTATTATTATTATTATTATTATATTGACGTATAGGCCATTACTGTCCACGCTACATGATTAACGTATGTAATGTTTCCCGGATCAGCTTTTCTGCTGTATACCTCAGTACGACAAGGTTTAGGCCTTGACGTGTAAATTATGAGATGATAGGATGATAATGAGGAGTGAAGGGACAATCAAATACGACCATTTCATCGCAGGACTCGAACCTGCAGCCTTTTCGGCACAGACGACGACTGTCCCAACCTCTGCCACGCGGCCGACGTATTATTATTATCATCATTATTATTATTATTATTATTATTATTATTATTATTATTATTATTATTATTATTATTATTATTAATCCCCCATACAGAGCTTGTTGAACTTCACCTTTTATTTCCGATTCGCTACGGAATGGCAAAATCGCTCTTTGGGTATAATTTCGCATGGGTGGCAAACACGTCTGCGCCCGGGGAACAAAGGAATGGCGCGGTGAGGGGGGGGTCCGCGCCTGCGCTTTTTGCGAGCGGCTGTCGCGCCTACCGTGCAATTAAACGCGCAAATTGCATCGAAGGCGACAGGGAAAGGGGTTCATTAGCCTCCTCTCGCGGACGGGTGGAAGGCCTGGTAAAAACAGCTCTAGGCGGCGGCGGCTGGCGGCAGCAACTGCAGGAGCGACACGCGAGATAGGGCTTGCGCTTTTGGCAGACACCTGCGCGGCGGTGCATGTCATTAGGCATGGCCTCACGCGCGCCCCCGCCCCGCCCCGCCCCGCCCCCGCCCCGCCCGCGCCCCGCCCCCACCCCCGCGCCATGGCCGACCGTTGGCGGCGCGAGTGGCCGTACTCGCTTAGTGGAGCTCGAGGCTTGGAGTCCGACTGGTCGGCAGGGAAGGGCGTGTTCATCTCTGCGTGTTGTTTGGTGTACAGTTCATTTCTATTTGTTTGTCCATCATTCCTTCCACATCACCTATCTAGGAAACGCTGGACGCTGGAACAATGAAATATTTTGGGAGCTACAAAATGGAATTCTGTTTTCGTCATATGATAAAGAACACTTAATCCTTCAATCCCTGGACACACTTCTACGTCGGGAGAACTTCAAATAGAATAAATCAAACTTAAGTATTTGAGAACATTCATGGTAAGGAAAATAGTAAATAAAAATTCTCAAATATTTGGTGGGATAACATAATAATTGATGTCACAGAGATATCGCAAGTCCATGACTTGCCACATAGTAATATTCTCACTCATAAAAGCTAGTAATGCATTTAAAATCCTCAATATGGTTTACGAAAGGATAACAATGGTGTGAAATGGCCCAGAAGGCAAAAGGAGAGGAAAGTTTATTAGGGTTGTCTTTTGTTCGCAGAAAATTAACCACTCTCTTGTAGTATAGTTATAAATCTTGTATAACAAATCAAACGAAGGAAGTACGTGCGATAATTATTACGAATTTATTTTGATTTGAAGGAAATTCAAGGGCAAGTAAACGTCATTGTGACCATGATAGTAGTATGTTGATGATCATTTTCTATTGATAATATCCTTAAAAATATAATTCCAGTTAAATTGTATATTTTTAATTCGGAGACTGTGAAATCTCTGGGAGTTTGATACTGCAATTCCTGTCCTTCGGACATTTCATATGCGTTAAGTTTAAAAACGACGCAATTAAAGGTTAAAGTGATGGAAACTGTTCCTATGGTGATCCCCGGGGCTAATATGGGAGTCTAAAATGTTGATAGACTTAGGAGTATATTTAACGCGAAACTATATAATTTCCAAAACCACAATTCACGTCGGAAGTGTATCAATATAAAAGTTTGGAAGAGTCCGGGATTTGACAGAAGAAACAGCAACATTTAAAACAAATATGCAAAATGTTCGTTAAAAATTCTAAACAATGCATCTCTATATGTCTATTTAATATTTAAATATTATTAGGGAGCCGTTGAGCTTTGTAATGTTTAGGGACCCTTCACACATTAAACCACCCCTGACCATCACCAATAACATTCGAAAAGAAACCATTGAACAACCTGCAACTATTTTTAAAAAGCATTGGCTAAAACACATTTTTCCTTTGAACTTGACATTGCAATTGTTCACCCGCTCTGCTACTACCTCCCTGAGCAAGGAAATAATAACGCCTTTGTTATGTATTCTCAGGCACCCCCGGATTTCTTACGGGCGACTCCCGAGATACCATAAGAGAAGCGGAAGTTATTTATATTCCGGCGGAAGAAGACGGCACGCTGTCCCGCTCCTCTTTAATTAAATATTGTTTAACGCGTCAGCTGCGCTATCGCGCGTTCGCATCGCCGCTAGCAGCGCGCGCAGTCGCTGGTTGTAGCTGGAGTTGGGTGTCTGCGATCGTCCACGCGATGCAACACGTCGCATACATATGTCGGCCCCACGGGTGACGTGATTCAGGGTCCATGACGTGCGTTCGTATCCTGCGCGAACTAATGTGGAAGGAATTAGTATTGCTGATGCTATTGGTGTAGAAGGGGGATGCAAATGTGTATGGGGACAGGATCTTCTTGGACTTATTTCCTGATGGCCAGGAAGCGAAGGCACAACAGCCGTTTGAAGCGTGTGCCCATTTTTTGCTACATTTCGTGCTGTTGGCGGAAAATGATTCGTGGTGTGAAGAATGAATTTCTTCATTAGTGAATTTTTGCTCCCTCAAATAACCTATAGCATGTATTATTTTGGGTATAATCTGTGTCATGTGTGTTATTGAATCATCTGTGTTATTGAAACGGGAAGGCGTCTTAACAAGTGACACAAGTAAATATGTGTTCGTCATCCTTTCTAGTTTATTTAATACTTGGTGTTTCCGTTTCTTTTTAATTTTCTTTTTCGTTGTTTTTATAATATATTCTTTCCTATTTCAACACAAATTCTCTCTCTATGTCATACCTTCCATTTCTCTCTTCTCTACCTCTTCTTTCTTACCTCTCATTTGCATTGTCCTTAACCCTATCATTCGCAAGCCATGTTTCTCCAACTCCCTTATTTTCCACGTGGTGCACCTCTGCTCTTGCGGTATTGGAATCTTTATTCATTTTGTAAAGATGTAAATATAATATTTTCAATTAAAGACAATTAGTTGCAATTTCTGACACTTGTAGCGTCACGGCTTGGCAGCAGCCGAGTGCAAGGTAGAGGGCTGGGGGATCTAAAGATAGACGCCCAAACAAAGACGGGACTTTCCCGACAGGAAATGGTCCGCGGGCCAGGCAGCGCCAGGGAAAGGCTTTCCACCGCGCGGGGGTGGGGAGTAGTGACGTAGGAGGTCAGGTGACCTGGACCTATAAAGACGCCGTGGCGAGACGGCGCGGGTGGGTAACGATTTTGGTTTCCTCGTGGCTAGACCACAAAAACTTTGTCCGCCCAGGCTGGTGCGGAGTGCCGAGGGCACGTGGGTGTTCGACGAGTTCGGACAGGGTGATGTGTTCTTCAAACACATTCGGGCAGATCGTCAATCTGCCGGGGCACACCAGGTGTCTATCTGCGACGCGGCCTTGCAGGCTGGTCGTAGGCGTCGCCGCAAGGCGCACGTAGGGAGAGGAGGGCTGCAGTGGTAGCTCTGGCAAACCGCCTTAGAGTGAGGGTTGTAGATATGTACAGTATGTAAATAAAACTTGTATATACTCACTCGTGTCTGTTTCCTTGTGGTGTAGATCCCTACACACGACGTTACACACTCTACTGCGCTTTCCTTGAAGAGAATCACTCGTTACGCTCGTCACTTTTATGGCGAAATTTGGAATGAACTGGCAGATCAATATTCTCTATGCATACGTGCTGTTGAGCTCTTCTTTGTTAGTTGTGGTAGGAGTAGAGCCGGGAGTGTGTGTTGCTATTTTCTTGGAAACACTAACAACTCATCTGTCGTTCGTTTATCGATGCAAACTTTATATACCTCGAAAGCGAAAATGTCTCTTTTCCCATGTTACTAACATCTCTTTCTAGGTACTTTCGGTTAAAAGGTGGGGAACAGATTCCAGGGCTCAAGAACAGGGTTGCCAGATGCTTCGTACAAACATCCGCCAAAAAATGTTTGTAAATCCCAATTCCGCCCAATAGGAATATTTCAACTTTCCAAGCTGGAAATTTGACTTTGAATTAAAATATTTATTTTAAGTTTTTTAGTTAACCAATGAAAGGCTTGATTAGTTTTAGTTTTTTTGTGAACATTGTAATTAATAATTTATTTAAAAACGTGTACTTTTATAATAGTAAGTTATATCTTAATGTTTAAAAATAATTAGTTATGACTACAGCAGATGGAGGAATACCTTAAGGGTTAAAAAATGCCCCACTTTACCATTTTCAGTCTCTTAGCTCCTCAAATATCCCCGCTTAAAAATATTACCACGAAAATGTTTACATGTGCATGATTATTCCTTGTGGTTTAACGGAAAATGCTGAGAGAGCTGCCGTACTTCCAAAAGATGACTAATTTTAAAGACATGTTCTAAAATTAACTGCATGTCATTGTGATCAATCATATACTCATGTTATGCCCAACAAAGACGCTATGACTTTTAGAACACACACTATACTAGAGATCTAAAAATTAACGTTATTCACCTCTCAAAGTAAATTAGAACGAATTAATAAAAGATAAATCAAAAATCATGTATAAAGTAAAAAAAAACAACTAAAAATCAAACTTACTGTTGTGGTTGTTTTTTTCTTCAAAATATCATGTTTTTCAAAACTGAAAAACAGCCAAACACCGCAAATCTTTTGATGCTTTTCCACGCATCGGGCGGTATTCCGCGAAATAAATTTTCCTCCCACGGGAGAGACCCGTTTTCCAGCTCAAAAAACAGAATTCCACCCAATCTGGCAACCCTACTCAAGAAAACGTGCATAAAGTGTACTCCCCCCCCCCATACGTCAATACAGTTTTAACAGTTCATTGACCGAATAAATCAAATGCAAACAGAAAGTATGAAACGAAGTAACGCGAAATGAGCGAAAAAGCCGCCAGCCGAGGATCGAAGCCGTTCGGTCGCCGCAGCGGGATCGCGTCTTTTTCCGCGCCTGTCCCCGTGACAAGCGCGGCGCGGCGCGGCGCGGCGGCGCGCTAACGGCTCCCTGCGGCGCGCGCCGCCTACAGAAGCAGCGGCCGGCTCGCTCCCCGAGCGCCAGCCCTTCCCCGACGGAACTGGTTCGTTCGTGTCCGCGACGGCCACTAAATCCACCCAGCCAAGCCTCGACAACCTCTGCGAGCCCTTGTTGCCGCTCGCGCTGTTTGCAGCCAGAGGCGCTCCCCCGGATTTGGCTCTGGGAGGGGGCTACAGGAATGGGGCCCAGCGGTTTTCTTATTCGTGCAGACAATCTGCTGTGGCGCTGCTTGGTTTCAGATGCTGTGGAGACTAAAGGCTGGAGAGAGAAGGCTTGATGTTCGTACCAGAAAATAAATGAATAGCTTAGAAAAAGTGTACTAGATGTACTCGGTTTCTGACGGCAGGTTTTATCTCCTTCAGGGCTTTTTTTCAGCCGTACCTTATGGTCTGTTTTCCGCGGCTTTGATGCGATGGAGATATTTGCGGGGGATACCAGAATTCGAAAGATTAGAACACGGTAGGATGTGAGTATTGTAATTGCTTAAAGGTCTTCGGCCTAGCCACATAGTATCATATTATTTAATTTATAACTGTAATCATAACCTATTAAATAAATAATTTTTTCTTACAAACAATTTTTCATTGAAGCTGAATATAAAATGTTCTTTTTTATGTTGACGTATAGATAAAATGTGCAATGTTAGTAATTTCTAATAGTAAAAGCTAAATTTTTGCCTTTGAGGGAGGAGGGGGTGGCTGAAGTATCTTGAGCCCCGATCCCCTTGGTTTGGCCACTGTTGGCCGGGGATTCTACTGCTAGTCTGGCTTTTGAGTTGGGCGAGGGGTACTGTTACTCGCGTGCATTGTGGATCGGCACAGGATGAGAGAGAAAGCGAGTGCGGGACCGTCATTAGATTCGCTGGCGCTTGGCGGAGGACACTGGGGCCTTCCTGTACCACCCACCTACAAATTCACTGCTGTTACTTAACGTTATTGTTGGATGTGGGATCGGAAAATTGACTGGGAAGAGAAATACCACGAAATTAAGTACACGAACACATATAAACAGAACATGCACGGGATGATCTCAGCTGATGCAATATAGATTTTTAAATAGACATAATAGATTCCCATGCACATACGTGCTACAGAACCATTATTATATTAAAGAAACGTTTGCAACATTATAAGTAGTTATTATAGAAACGGAGGTAACGATCGATTCTCTGATGCAAATTTCTGCGGAAGATCAGCTTTCTTATGCTTTCTCTGATTGAAAATGCTCATTTCTTTAGTTGTTTGATGATTTAGACTTGTACGATTTTTTTTACTCTTTTTGAGAGTGATGTCCAAGAGCAGCAGGGGCGATATTAATTCAAATAAGGCTTCAGCAAATAGTTTCCTCACGGAAGTACTAGTTTCTCTTTGCTGTTCCACGTCCTTTTGGAATGAGTGACGTCTGAGTCTTAAGATAATAAATGCGTAGTACAGGGGAGAGAATTAATGTGTGTTTATACGACTGTGTCGAAATCTTTGGCGTGTTTTGATTAAAATAAGATTTCTAAAAGAATCATCTTTGGTCTGAACGTATCTAGCAAGGAAGTTAATCTGAGGATCCGGAACGTTGTATTCTCGGTGTATCTTTCTCGGATATTGGGAAAGGCAAGTACTTGCGAAGCGTCAGTTCGAAAAAGGAACCTTCCACGACATTCACCACATCTTATAACTTGACTTTCTGTAGGGCACAACTTGGTTTCCGAAGGTTTTTGTTTCACAATGTGTTGTTTCGTACACGTTCGAATACAATCGTAAGTGTGCCTGAATAAAAGATTAATTACCATAAAAAATTTGAAATGGTGGCGGTTTATCAAAACGTAATAGTTATTTAAGCAAATAATTGGTTTTGGTTTAATGATGGAATATTATGGCCTCTGGAATAAACTAGCAATATCCTTAAAAACACTAAATACGCTTTCCCAAAATGAATTCTTTAATGTTACTATACGAGTGTAGTCGAATATCGTTTCTGACTTCTTATGATATTCGGTGCCAGAGTTCTACATCGCCACTGACTTATACAGTGGCATGCAGTGTTGTACTCTTCTCCTTGTATGACCGGACCTCAAAATATACCTCTCGATTGTTAATGCCCCTTTCAGTTGTGGCGACATAGCATTGAACAACGGAGAAGTCACCCGAAGGCAGTCGATCAAAGACGACAGTTACGTTTTAGCGCATGTGCAATTGAATATATTTTACACATCTAGTAGAAAAATCGGTGCGGAGTAATTTTGAAGCATGCACAGCGTACTAAAAGTTCAATTTTTAGCACTAATGATAAAAGTGTGACGATGCTCAAATATTGAAGTAAAACTGTGAATGCAATAAAGAAAAAAAATAGTTGCAAATGACCAGCTACAACTTATCTTAAAGGTATGAAATTGAGTGATTGCATATTTTATTCACTTAAGTGATTTGTATTCTAGAATTCAAATAAAATCAAAGTCAGTAAGGCTGTCTAAAAGACAGTATGTGGCACACGTGGTGAAAGTGATATTATTTTGATCGTAGGATTGCGCCATTCGGCCTATTGGCGTCGTGTCGTACCATTTCCTACTCACAAATTAAAATGTCACTTTTACCGCTCGTATTATAAATGATTATTTTCTACGTGGTTGAGCAATAGTTCGGTGCTGGGCGTGACCGAGGGTGCGTTGGGGCGCGGCGCGGCTACGGTGCCTCGTGCGGCAGGAAGGAGGCGGGCGCCCGAAATCCCGGTTCCCACGTTCGCAGTAGCGGGCGCGGGCGAGGACGAGGTCGAGGGCGAGGACGCGCAGGCGGTGGAGGAGTATCAGGGTGGGCGGGGCGCCGTTTGCGCCTCGTCTGTGAAAGGATGTACCGGAGTGCCCAAGCCGTTACGCCGTTGGACAGGTACAGTTCGATTCCGCCGCATTGCTCTCTGGTATTTTGCCTGTGGGGGTTCAATTAGTTCTCCAGAAGCGATGTAAACAGGTTTTGAGTTCCGTACCGTATGCATGAGGATTTTATATATTCGTAGTAAGTGTGACGACAAAACATACTTAATATTTTTGCATAGAAAGTTAGTGCAGTTTCCACGACATGAAGTCAATATGTGCATTTAATTTGAAGGTCATTGTGATTCTTTTGTATTATCAATGTTCCTATACATTATTTTGCAAACGTTTTAAAATTTAAAAAATTAGGGTACCCGGAATTTTGCACTTATTAGTGTGTTCATGTATTTTAAAATTTGTCTATGTAAAATAATAAAATTAAAAAAAAAAAATTCTCTATCAAGATGGATGGTGGGAAAGAAGGGGGGTTTAGAGAAGGTATAGTAAGAGAATATTGTAGCAAGTAAAAATGAAAGTTCCTTCATATACCCACAAATTGAGAAACGTGGGAGGCATGTACTGCAAGGGGAGAGAGGACCAAATTGTTTCTGCGTGATGTGCAATGTGTAACATAAAACGTTTGATATAACCTGATACATAGAAAGCAAATAATCTGTAGTTGATACTTCGGTATTACCCGTCCAGTAATTATCGGTTGAGTTTAGCTTTGATCCAGCATTCTGCGGCGGATCTGGCCAAGCCCTAAGGTTCGAGTCCTGTCGGCAGTGGGTTTTCCATTTTACCTCGCTCCCAGGGGAATTCCAGCGGTCGGCTGATCTGACCGTGGTTCGTGTCTCTGATCATTTTCCATAATTTCTCCAATCAATACTAGACAAATGCCGGAGTAGTATCGTAACAGACATTCACAGACCGCGCCTGACCTTTCCTTCCTCTTCCTCTTCCTTGTTTTATCTTATCACCATCCAGCGGAAGAGAAAGACCTCCACCTCCCGCAATAAAACATTTACTATACTAACGAGTGTAATGATTGTAGCAGTTGACGTCCCAGGAAAGGTCAATCAATCAACGGTTCAATAATTCAAATACTCGTCAGTTCATTGATGGAAATTTCATGCTACGATCTGAAACCTTTTGCGTAGTATCGTTTGCTGCCTGTAAGTTCTTGGTATCTCTTTGTGATGTTGATACTTGGCTCAGATCGATGTATCTCCTAATCGGTTTTCCAGAATTGCGTTTAAAAAACGCAATCTGATTTGTCAATGTATTTCTGTTTTTTATTAAAAATCTCGTTTTCCGATTTGGTTGCAATACCCATTCTCTTCTGTACCTCAGAGGGTTTGCCATTACGTCTTGGACTCGCGTGCGGCGGCCTTCAATGGCACGAACTGAATCGGAAGCAGCGCTCAGTGAAGGCTTTTTCCCATGCCCCCGTCACACGCCGCTACTCCGCGGCTCCTTCGGCCGCGCGTCTCGGCTCCTTGGCCGACCCTGGGCGGCGCGGCGGCGAGCGAAGAGGCTACACGCAGCGTGATGCACCGTATCATATACGATACGAACCCACTATGTCTCGTGCACGATTCAAGTCACGGGATGAAGATAATTGGAAATGTGGCGACAGCAGCACACACTGTCGCCTCATTGGGTTGTATATTGATATGTTGCAACAAATTGTGGATAAACAGCTGTAGTCGAACAAACGCGAAGCAAGAGAATGTGGCCGTTAGCAGCGCAGTCAGCCGTCACAGTTCGGAAAATACAGTACAAATACAGTACTTCCATCCTTAGATTGAAACGTTAGGCAAAACGTATTTTAGACTTCATACAATCATAATATTGCCTCATAATATTTTACGCTACGCCGTGCAAAACTGTCTCTTTAAGGAAAAAGGAAAATATTAAGAGAATATTTTTGCAGAACGTAGATAAGAAACACAAGTGTATTTTTATTCATTATATATATATATATATATATATATATATATATATATATATATATATATATATATATATATATATATATATATATATATATCAACAGAATATTGACGAGAAAACCAAGTGAGTATTCTCAGGCAGATTGTCGCACTTTTCTCGTTTTCTGAATGAACGTAGTGAACTCTTCCCGTACGTAATGAAATCGTAGACGCAAATCGCGGTTGTCAGTAAAGCCAATGTGGGGGCCCCAAGCTAAGTTAAGGAACCTCCTTATGGGCGTAAGACATATCACTTCCAATTTTTTGAAATATCTTTCTCGCCTTGAAGCATTTCAGTACACAGTGTATCTTCATGGCGTTGCAGCGCAGATGTGAAATAAAGTTTCTTTAATGAAGCACGTTTTCAATTGTTCCTCCAAAACTGCTTGAAAGCTCAGTCGCAATTGTTTGAAAACATTATTGTTTAAGATATGGTATTTAAGAGGGCTTTATTCACTCGGGAAAAATGTATATCTCGCAATATCGCGCTTCGACTTAACCGTTCTCTATCGTAAACACAACTATACTTAAATAACTTGTTATATATAAATATTATGTTATTTGTACCATTAACATAATCTATTTTAAAGAAAAATTTTACATTACAAGCGGTAATTAAACGTTTTATCATTTTCCACCTGTATTCGAGTCTCTTTCCTACAACAACCCTTCGTGGCAACCAGTGTAGAAATGTGCTTATTTATGCAGTTTCATCTTAATCCTTCATTTTAAATGCGGTATTCTTGGAATGCAGAAGGATGACTGTGTTAGAGCTTTTAAGGGAAGACAAATATTATACTTCTCACTTAAAAATACATTCGTCACCTTCGCAGGTCCTTAATGTTCATGGGATCAATGCTATAATTTTCTTTTCAAATTGAGGGATCTGTATCGTTTTTATGTAAAAACGGTGAAGTAAAGAAAGACATTGTTTCATAAAATTTATATTCCCATATTTTGATAAAATGTAACTCTTCACTATAAAAAGGATCATACGTTCGATGTCAAATAATCTCCGAGATCTACATCCAATCCACTTACAAATACAAGTTAAAAAGTTGCAATAACTAGTCCTTGAAATGAAGGAATAAAAAATATACTTTAATGATGCACCATTAACAATGGAAGCTCATGGTTAATTCCTGTAATTTCCATTACAGTAAATACTCGTTAGCACAAACCTACTTAACACGAAATTCTTCGTAATGCGAATGAGGGTTTGTTATACCGTCGTTAAAACGATTTGGCAATGTTATATAATTATAAATGATATATCATCGGCAAACATTTCCAAATCCTGTTAACGAGGATTTACTGTATTATAGTTTCTATGAAAATGCCTACGGTTCAGTATAAAATCTGTTAAAATTTGTTTCATGATTCTAAAAATAGTATGGGTTGGAATAGATATCCTTCGGTGAGGGAAAATTATTACAACTTCATTCATATAAGGAACACTTTTAGTCATGTTCATTTGAAAAATACAAATTTAATTTTGACTTTTTGAAAATCGTTACAAAATTAAAAGAACGATATTGTGAAGATGTAATAAAAGGAAAGTAGTATTTTAATATTTTATTGTGGCAAAATGAAAACAGTGTTGAATTTACATTGAATTGACATGAAATGTAAACAGAGATGAATATGTTTCGTGATGTCTTCAAAACTCCAAAACTAACCAATCATGTATTTCTATTTTTGTGGGTGTTTAAAACATGAACACATCTAATTTGAATGCCGAATTCATTATAAGCGTAAATGTATTTATTTGCAAGCTTATACGAAATTAAACATGCAATGTATTTACAGAAACGAACCAAACACAAGGATTTACTTTTTTGTTCTTGTAGTATTTTTCGTTCGTTTCGAAGACTGCAACATGGTCCTGGTTTAATAAATACAGCGAATTTCCTTTCTTGAAGATTGGTGTTACACGTGTGGTAAAGTGTTCTGAATCAGTCTGCGTTACTATGTTTGAATTGCAGTCCCACACTGCCTTTTCACCCGACTCGTGTCTCGCCTGTCCGAGCACTGATGGCCCCCTACCAGCCATTTGGATGCAGCTCCTCTTCATCAAGTCCCGAGTAATGGAACTGTGAATGGAGGCATTTTTCAAAGAGTGGGCGTGCGATAGGGCCTGCCTCTCGTCCCTTGTTCATTTGCGGTCACCGCGTCACGCATGACTCAATGGAGGGCGGGCGGGTGGGCAGGATACCGACTGGACGGCGCGGACGGCACCGGCGGGGCGGGGGCGAGGCGCCGAGCTCGGTCCACAGCGCTCTCCGTTGCGGCGAACGTTACTTTGCCGTTTGGCAGCGATTCCCGCGGGAACGCTGTTCGGCCACCAGCAGGCTAGACCACTGTTCTAAATTTTTAAAACTGTACGCTGTTTCCGTGTACAAAGCCCTTGGTTCGATTTCCGGAAAGAGAAATTGTGCAATACAGTTGCCCGTTGCGGAAGCAATGGTTGGGGCAGTAGGAACGTTTCTGAGAACACGGGAGGGGGCTTAGAAATGACATTTGTGCAATAGGTATTTCACCTAAAGTATCGCCTTCGCCCCTTTCTAGCCAGGTGATTAAAATCGTGGAATAGTTAAACCAAATTGCCTTGTGCACCTGATTTCTGCTACTCTTATGATGCATTGCGGCCTCAACCGGCATTCGAGTATATTAATACTATTTATACATGCAATGTCTTAATAGTCAAAAAATTGTGAATTCATTAATAAGTGAACGAAATTGTTTTCGTACTACTGACGAGAGAGTTTGAATTTCACGTGTGACATCAAATCGTGAAATTCGACTCGAATGTTGAATACTTACAGCCACATACAATAACGTTTTTATTTGTTTAAAATAATGTATTGTTTTTATTCGTTTCAAATATCTAAAAGACCACCGCGAGCATTCTAAATGGAATTCTCTTTTAGTCTACCACTATTGTACGTTTCTGCGCCCCAGGGAGTGCAGCTCGGGGCCGGCACCGCGGATGCAGCCGCGGCGTTGCGGACGGCGGCGCAGTGTGACGTAAGTGATCGGCCAGCTGACAAGCGTCCGGTGTGCGCGGCGCCTCGGGCCCGCAAATGCTATCGCGCCGCGGCAACAAAGCAGCTGACATGCGTCCTCATGCGACATCAAACTTTGCCGAGAGGCCGAGCGTACTCTTTTGTAAATTTGAGAATGATAAATTCAGATTGTCGGCCTGAAAATATTCAATTATTTGAAATTAATGGTAGTGGATTTTACGTTTCAATGAATTGATTGATTATGTCATGTGCCTGAGCTCGCCACCGGCTACGGTTATTAGTCCCGTAAGCGGGGTGCATGTCATGTCTCAGGAGGTGGCGATGTTCCTCACGCGCTAGAACGTGAGATTCGGCGCCGACCTACACTTTGGTTTGCTAGGATTGTCCACTCAAGGTATGTCCCCCAGCGGGGCAACGCCTCATCCGAAACAAATTCTAAGCACCTGACTTGTCTGCCGACACGTGTGGTAGTGTAGAACATGAAAGTGCGTGTGTGTGTAAGGGGAGAGGAGGGCACTGGGGGGGGGGACTGGGGGGCAACTGTGGCTCTGGAACGTTCTGGCTGACCATTTGCGCTTTGAAAATTAAAATGGGTTCATGTTGTCTACTCTAAACCTTATTCAGAAACGGACACAGTACTTGTCCAATTGTAGTATCTAACAGTAAGTGCGATTAAATACTCGTATCTAACAGGAAATGAGAGTCAAACGCGCTTAGATCAAAGGTTCCCGATCGAAGGTCGATGCACTTCAGACGCAACTCAAAGAGGTACGCAATATGAATTTGTTCATGTAAATAATATCTGCAGAGATAATACCGTTTCTTATTTTATTGTTCCTGCGTTAGAAGCATGAGCATTAAAAAAGTGTATGGAAATGTGATTGATGCAGACATGTTAGCCGGGTTTGTTTGCAACATCACTCACCTTGTACTGATGTACAAAGACACAACGCAATATAGACAAACAATGGTAATAAGAGTGACAGATGAGATGTTATACCCGAAGATTACTTTGCCTTAACAATAGCACTTACATCAAAGAATATAAGAATGTTAATCAAACATTATTTCATCGTTATTCCGCGGCGCGAATGAAATGAACGCTCCGAACATATCAGAGTATCTGTCTTCACAATAGCAGGCCTTTGTCGCACAATGATATTGTATTACAGGGTTGCCCTCCTTCCTATTGTTGTCCAGTGGGAGCGACAGTTGTGTACGGGCTAAAAAGATAATGTCTCCTAAGCAAACTGTCGAACCTGAATCTAAATTCAGGAAGCAGAGTAAAACGGAAACAAAAAATGTAATGCGAGGTTACATGGCAAAATTGTGTATGAATGAATGTGACTGAATTAGAAATGGATTGTTAGTTTATAAAACTCCTGATAATTTATTAAAAAGCAATACAAATGTCGAAGAGGAATTTAGAAAATTAGAAAGGCATTCTATATTGATCTTTATAGAACGAATCTATTACGATCACATCGTCGGAATCGCATCAGCTGGAATAGGTCTTCTGTGAGATGTGACCATAAAAGGGCAATGTGACCACAATAAGTCAGGTAACTTGAGTAATTTGAGTCTGGTAACTGGTGAGTGACACATCCGGTCCTCCGAGGACACGGCAAAAATTGGTCTACCCTGCCAGAATATCGTCTAATCTTTCGTATAATAGTTTACATATATAGTTTGACGTGAGTTTCGGGGGACGACCGTACAGAAGTTGTAGATACGAAGACAGAGTAATTTCAACATCGCATTCGGTTTGTAAAGGTTTGGTTAATGTAGATGACGATAGGAATGACGGGGTGAGTCATCAGCATGAGGATGGAGATGGAGTGAGAGACAGGAGAAACTGGAGAACCCCGAGAAACCTGCTGCGAACTCACTTTGTCCACCACAAACTACTCGGAGCGAACGGAGCTCGAATATCAGCGCAACCGACGGAAGATGGCTGGCACACCGCGAAGGACTTACGTTGCGGTGGAGGAGAATCGCCGTCTGAAGTGACCGAGGAAGGCGGCGGGCGGCCAGACTACTGAAGTCTCACCCTTCGAAGGAAGCGCAAGGCGAGGCAGCGCAGGATGTCGGGAGGGGGCGGGAGGGTGTTGGGGGCAACGCTATCTGCGGTTCCCGAGGGAACGGCCGCGTCCCCCTCGGCGTCGGCTGGAGACGGAACATGGCGACCGCGGCGCCGCCCACCCGCCGCGAGGAGCCGGTTGCCCCGCCCCGCCACGCCGCGCCCCGCCTCCTGCCTCGCCCGCCACCGAAGCACACTGCCCTCCGCTGTCGCCGCGCTGCGCTGGCACTATGGTCGCAGCTGTGCATGCAGGAGTTGCGAAACTATTTTGCTGCACCGTGTACTATGTTGTAATCAGTGCCCTATCCTTTTAAGGCCATGGGAGACCTTTCTCCCAACCAAGCGCTTTGTTGTTGCTGTTATTGTCCTGTCATTTTGCCCTGTGGATTCAAAACACTACCATCATTAGGGTTAGCATCACATAGAAAGGGATATTCTTTTTAAATCTACGTCATTTTTTAAAAATTTTAAGCTAACACATTTTTTAACATCTTTAATACTTAAGAAATTTTGATAGGAGACAGTTGACCTACTTCTTTAAAATACTTTATAGATTCATTCCAAGTCAAGAAGACAGTGTGTTCAAAGGACGAAATTCGTTCGTGGATTCAGGGGCACGTAGCATTACAAAACGATTAAAGTATCAATACATTCCCAATTACTCTAAAGTACCAATTACATTTACAAAATGGTCTTTAAATGCCTATTTTTTTACTCAAGTATAAACGTTGCGTCGCGCATCGTTCAGCTGCCGCTTCTGTCCTATTGACCGACGAGAGGCATCTCTATATCCGTATTTCCTAAGCGGCGCCGATCAGACGTTTTGGAATTCGTTATAAAAACCTCCATCTCGGGGTTGGAAGGCAGCGGCGAGGCAGCGTCACGCGCAATTACCTCGTCGCCTGTCGCCGCGCGCGCGGCTCTGACGGCCTGCCCCCGCCGCCCCCGCCGCCGTTCCGCCTTCTCGATGCTGTCGCCGCCTGCCGCCGCCGCGCCGCGCTGCCGTCGCACTCCGTTTAGCCCCCCGGAAACGGAATGTTCAATCTCCGCGATAGTCGCGTTATATGACTTTTCCGGGCCCGTTCGCGACACGCTGCTTCTGTGCGCATGACCCCAGACTGTCACTTGCCGGACGCCAGTCGTTCCAGAGGCTATAAAATGGCGAGGCTTCGCACCTCGCCCCTCTCTTTATGACACGTGAATCTGCCTGGAGCCACTGTCGCCACCACCCGCTCCAGTCGGGTGGGAATCTCCACAACGCGCGGTAAAGTGAATAAAACCTATATTAATAATATATCATCTTCTTCTTTTCGTTACTGCACGATACGTTGTGGGCCTGCTCCTTTTCCCCCTCAACTCGCACATGTGTGTCAGTTGGGGTGTTAAGGAACCCCTATCATTTTTTTTCTTCTCTATCTTTTTCATTTCTACCCATTGCCCTAGGTGTGCAGAAAAATTCGCTCTTTCTTCCTCAACTCGTTAGTTCTGCATTTAATTTTATCTTTCTAATATATATTTTTTTTCTATCATATTGTCCTGATTCTAGCTCGACCGATTTGACTTATTTTTATTTATATTCAATATTTAAGATGCTCGGGCTGCACTATCTTTAAAGCGAAGAGAAAAAGTATGAGCGCTAAGAGCTTGCTCATTGCTGCAATGGTGCATATGGCGCCTGCCTGCCCATCGTGTGTGACCATTGCCACAGAGACCTCAACTTGTACACGGGTATCACTAAATACAGACGTCATTAAGGACCCGGCCCTCGTCATGCTCCTGCAAAGTGCTGTAATATATGAAGGAGTTAGCACTTCAAATGATACCGTATGAATCACCCTTCGCCAACCCATATGTCAGTGGAATCTAGTTTGCCCATCTAGCAAACTTATTCTAGAGCAGGGCCAGAACAGCGAAGAAGGTGTTCTCTTGTCCACAGCTCGCAGTTTACAGTACGTGTAAGAATACCTTATGTATTGGAGAATAGAATGCGTTGTGATCGAAGAATCACCCCAGGAAGCCTCTTCGTATCTTTCGTTTTACTATAATGAATTATCCGGTGTGGAGCAGTTTTTCTCAAGGTCCAGGATATGTAGTCTGAACGCATGACTAGATCTGAGTACTGGCGCGTTTCATCCGCTGTACCAACCATAGAAACTTTAATTTCAAGAACCTCTAAACTCTTTTACCCGCAGACCATGCGGTCAGTACGCGCAAGTCTTGGGCACGCGCAACCTCGGTAGGCGTGCGTATGCTTGCGCGAATCTTTTTTCGACCAAAAAAAACCCCCGCCGCAATTGCGCGCATCCGTGCTCGAGCGCAGAGACTGTACAGTAACTGTGTTACAAGGGCTGCGCTATCTGAAATCGCTGAGGAGCAGATTTATTATAAGTAGAAGAGACGCGTTCCATCACGATACACCATCCGTTCAAATTGAACCTGCGAACACTAGTCAGCCGACCCACCACTGTGTGGCATTAATTTCCCATGACCCGCAGTATATGAGCTAAGATAGGTGAACCTCAACGAATTGAGTTCTGTAGTTAAGTCTGATAGCGCCGAATGTACATTGAGATATTTTATCCTCAAGGCTTTAGGCCAAGAGCTGAAACATTTAGTCAGGTAGGGCAAAACCAAACTGCATTTTGCCGAGCGCCGTGAGTGGGTGGCCAAAGGATGAGGAACAGTATTGATACGGGAGAGGAATTTACTGTAGCACACTATATCTGGCACAATCCCAAACAGACTACGCAAATACGAGTCTTAACGCATTTAGCTCACAATATCCTACTCAAATTGCGCAATCACAACCTCTAACAGTCGGAAATACGGCCAGTTGCACACACCAACGCCAAGATTCGTTCTCTCAGATTTCAAAATTTGAAATCTCGTTTCAATGCCATCGCTATTCAACACGCTCGCCCTCACCGCCAGCGTTTCACCGCTTACTTCAGCCATTGCGAAGCGTGGCTACTGTCCCGTGTTTCCCAGCGCAGCAACACTGCCGACGCGACGCCTCTGCGTTAGAGACAGGTTCCACCTCCGTAAAGGTTCAGCAAATGTATATACCATTATCTCAGCAAGGTACGCAACCCTCAACTATTAGACGAAAAGGAAAAACTTTCTCGGTGGAAACCCTGTGTTTCAAGTGCGATTAAGGGAAGGCGCATCATTTTCGTGAATGTCCTGATCCTCCTGTGACTCTCTGCTCCAGCTGGTTAGTCACGTGCGAGGAGAGCTGCACGTCGTGAGCCAAAAACGAGCGATGGTAGCGCTGGTAGGACGAAACCAGAGCCCGTAGTGGGCGAAGGTAGCCCCTACCTCCCCGGTGGGAAATTCATTCTGTAACTATCTCTGTGACAGACTTGCCCTATGCGATTTTTCGTCGACCCGGTCGCAGGTGGCAGCCTGATGACCTAAAGACATATCTTCCTATCACTTGCATTGGGATCGATTCGACGCGTTACCAATAGACGAAATCGAAGTTGCAACTGGCTATGCACTTTAAGATCCATGGTTGGTGCGACTGTGCCACTTACTAATTTCACGGTAGTGGCTTTTTTCCACTGACATTGCTGTTGGAACCGACCTGACTAATACCCCTTACGATAGGCTGTATCTGTGAGATTAAGAACTTTTTCTGGAGCTCATGGAAGATCTATAAATTATTACAACACACAGAGCTATTTCGAGATGACACAACTGCATCGACGGAACAATGGTCTCCATCGACATCGACAGACATAAGAGCCCACTCATGCGAACATACAACTTACAGGTGTGGCAGCTTAGACTGATAACGATGAATTATAAGAAGACTGCTGTGTTTTCAGAGCTTGAAAACGCATTTAAAGCTTAATAAGCACGCAGTGTCGGTGGACATTTTACATGTATTAGATAATGAAAGTTCAAGGATTGCCGAGCGTTGGTGACGCTGATGAATAATTTTTAAGTCTAATTATAACGAGTAATGCTGTTTTTTCAAGAGGCTGTAAAAGCCAGGGCATTTAGCTAATAAGGGAGCAGTGGTCGAGACAATTGACGCTTTTAAGATATATAAGTTTACAGTGATACCGAGCGTCGGTGCAGATCTGAATGAAATTAATTTATAAGTCTAACTATAAAGAGTAATCTGTGTTTTCAGAGAGCTAGAAAAACTAGCATTTAGCTAATAAGGGAGCAAGTAGGATCAATGGGGACTTGACGCTTTTAGATATAAAGTTCAGAGCACTATCAGCGTCAGGTGACGCTGATGAATTAATTTTTAAGTCTATAGTATACGAAGTAATGCTGTGGTTTCGAGGCTGAAAAGCAGATTAGCTATATAAGGAGCAGTGATCGAAGGATACATTTGGCGTGCTTTAGATATAATTCACAAGATACCGACGTCGTGTTGCGCTGAGATGAATTAATTTATTAAGTGATAATTATAAACAGTAATTACTGTTTTTCCAAAGTCCGAAATTAGTATTTTAGATAAAATAAGGGCTAGGCAGTGTCAGGACAGGCGATGGAATATCTAATAATACTATTCGGTAAGGGAGACACACGTTTCGTCGCGCGCTATGAATGATTAGGATACATGCACTGGAGCTAGTCATCAGACGCTAGGGATGATCGATGACGAGACAATATACCAGTTTCTTTTGAGAGTCCGGCAACTGTCGAGCCTGATCTGCCTCCGCCCTCACCACTCTTGCCCTGTTCAAAGAAACATGCGCGTTGCTAGGTATGTAAGAACCTGTGAAGTTTCCCAGAACCTCACGGCGCGCAATGATATCACCCATATGAAAATCTGAACGAGTGACGATCCGAGAGCAGGAGATTTGCACAAAACGGCTAGGTAAAACAAGAAGACTGCTCACGCTTATCGACCTTTGTACCATTACACAGCATTGACCTTAAAGACGCAAATTCAAAAGTAATAATGGAGTTTGAGTATGGCATTTTTCGTTCACTATGGTGAACAGAAAATTTAGGTGTATCCGAACTCCGTTTTCAAGCACGTCAATCGAGAGTTGAGAGACACGGCAAGAGTCGTTTGACGACGAATAAGTCGTGACATTTGACCTCGTGGGAGGAAGCCACGGAAGAAAATAGACGCCACCATTTCAAACCTCTGTGCCCATTAACGGACTCCTGTCTGTACGATCTCAGCCCGGAATTTTCTTGCAAACGGAGAATGGACAAGACATCTAGGTGGCTAGAAC
This sequence comes from Gryllus bimaculatus, assembly GCA_017312745.1. Classification (NCBI taxonomy): domain Eukaryota; kingdom Metazoa; phylum Arthropoda; class Insecta; order Orthoptera; family Gryllidae; genus Gryllus; species Gryllus bimaculatus. Next base: position 7,081,309 of record BOPP01000056.1, read on the forward strand.
GACAAATAATACAACAGAAGGACGACGGACACCAGGCAGACATCTGACAAGTACAGCAACCTGGATATTATGGCAGCACCCGTCGAAACACTGCGACTCCTGCGGTTACCAGACCATCTCCATGCGTACTAAATTGAATAATGCCTCTGGCTGGCAACCCAACCGAAATGCAGTCCGGCTGCCATACTCTCTGACATGCTGCAGAGGACGCTCGCCACTTCACTGTCAGGCAACCGAAACGATTCTTGCCATCGTTACTGCCCAGATTCGTCTCCTTCTTCAAGCCCTTTAGGCTAGTTACGCGCTCGGCGGCACATTAAAGCCGGCTAAAGGCGCCGCTAGCATGGAGGAACGATAATGTTCAACAACTACAGGATTAATGTACATGACATAGGAAATTAAGTTTCAGATCTATCGGAGGAATTCTGATTTTTGAGATTTGTTGATGGTCGTATAGTGTGCGGCGTCGCTTTGCAGTGTCCAACGCCCCTGCGGAGACTTCGCTCCTCGACACTGGAATGCGCCGCTTCTGGATCTCAATCGACTGCTTTGCACACCTGCTGTCAACGCAGAATAAACTATATATTGCGGAATCTTTTCTTTCTTTTTCCACCCAAATCGCTTTATCATTACAGAGCCCTGTCATAAAGACCTAATATCCCCCACTTTTCTGTCATATTTATTTTACCACTTCCATTTTGTGGCTTTTATACCTGGGAGTGGTACTTAATGAAATTTTTATTCAGAATAAAAGGCACGGTGGATCCTTACTAAGAGAGAAGTCTTGCTTGCTTACAGCAGCGCACGCATGTTCCTTGCTCTGCCTGGTTCAAGCGTCACCGGTGCCGGTACAGCAGCTGTTGTGCTACGGTTTCGCTGAGCTAGCCGATCGCCACGCGCGAGGCCGACGATGGAGCGATACAAACCGTCAGCGCTTCTTGTTCAGTGCAATGGCTCCTTCATTGCAACCATGGGCGCGCTCTAATGCTTGTACAGAGCGCTGAGAAATGCTCCAGCACTGTTCTTGTTGCTGTTTGTTGTTGTCTTTTTTGTTGTTTTTTATACTTATAATCGTTAAACCAATTTAGTTTTCAGTTTCGTGTTCTCCCTAATTAAGGTAAGCGCCGTTCTTTAAGTCTTGGCGGTTTTTTTTTCTCTCCCTTCATTTATCGTCTATTCTCTACACTCTCCTGTCGCCTGTGTGCAGGTCTTTATGTCATCATCGCAAGCACTACTCAGTCTGACCTGCGCGAGATCAGGGGTCGACAAAGGCAGACCTATGACTGGTGAGGAGATGTTTGTATATTAGATCGGTTATCTTCGCCCGAGCTAGCAGGCTGTCATTGTCTATGCTTCCGTCGATGCTGTTCGAATATCGGAGAATCACTCTCATGTAATATAGTGAATCTTCCTTTCCTTGAGAACCGTCCGACCGCGTTGCCCGATCCTCAGACCGTATGACATTGGCGGTGATAGAATCGTTAGTAGGAACACGCGAATTGCACGTAAGCAGAGCTGCAGCCAACAAGGCGTGAAGTCGCACTCTCAATGCATCTCTACTTCTTGTCGGATATGTATATAGTATGGCCTTACGAGCTGACTTGTCCGACTGAGTAGCACGATTGCACTTGCTAATGGCGAGGACAAAATTATGACGGTGACGAAACGTTCGTAGACCCATCTATAATCCCAACTTGAGCAGGCTGCTAACGTGCCTATGTGTCCATTGTTTCTCACCAATGCGCTCCATCACCAAGCCTGGATTGTTCTAATCTTGATATTTTTTTTTACTCTCCTCTCTGTATTGTTCTTTTATGTTTGCCATAACATATGCGAAGCAGATTGTGTGGCACTATTGGTATCTCGGCTATTAAATGTATATATTTGAATATATGTGAGCTATTAATTAATACCTCCGCGGTAGCGCGGGCGCGTTATTTTCTTTCCGCAGAGAGGTGTGTCGCGATATGGCTTATCCGCCCTACGCGACGAGCGCTTGCCTCGGCAACGTGACCCAGATGTCACTTTGCCGACGCCACGCGTTGCGAGGCTATAAAAATGGCGAAGGCTTCGCAACCTCGCCCCTCTCTTATGAACACGTGAACCTCTGCGACCCAGCTGTCGCCACGCCACCCGGCTCCCAGTATACGTGGGGTCTATCAAACGCGGTAAGTGAGATAACGTATTAAATTTATACTGTCTTATCCTTCACATGGTCACCGATGTGTGTGGTGCTCCTACTCCCCTACACTCGCGACACCAGGGCTGATTGATTCGCTCCTTAATATTTAGTTTTGGCTCAGTATGCAGTGTTATGTTGCGTCTCTCTCGTGCTCGACCTTGTTACGTGGTAATTGAACATGTAATGTTTTCTTATTTTTAGTCCTTTTTCTGAAGGGTTGTGTTGTTGGGAGAGGTCGCATTAAGTTGCTTTTTGTTGCCACCGTGAAGTTCTTCGAAAATGTGGGCTAGTAATCTTTCTAAGATATTGTAGTCCTTGTACTGATAGTAATTTTCCGTTTAAGTTTATGTGTAACATGTTTTGCATCATTTTCCAGTCGTTTTTTTCTTCATTCAAATAGTATAGTTACTTCTCAAGTCTTCTCACTGTGTGTTGAAATGAGAATAAATTGGAAATGCATGCAGGGTATCGAATGAGAATAGTATTTTATTTTAAGGCAAAGAGAATGTAGAATCAGGCATGAACAGATCAGTAGAGTGAGGTAATGCTTCCAGTCTTTCGATATTCAATGTTCAGCAGATGCCCAGCTTTAATTCATTAATAAATGGTAAAAAAGTCTTCACTCACTTTGTAATTTAAAAACTAAACGTTTAATAATATTTGAAGAATTGTACAAGTAGAGTCGCCAAGCGCTCCTGCGTGCATGATTTCATTTCGTGATTGTAGCGTTTCAGAACAGACAAAACGTCACATAAACCATAACATCAAAATCAGTTTTTATTTCTTAATTATAACTGTCTGAGAATTACTTTAATGATACAATTTTAAATTTTGACATTAATGCCTAAAATTTAAAATTAGAAACTTTTTCATTAAATCAAGATTTGTAATTCCATAATTGCTTTGCAGAGCCCAGAATTACTCCTCTGATCCTTCGTTCAGCCCCCGTCAAGGATGTACACTAAAAAACGTTTTAAGTTGCTAACAATTTGGAAAGTAGAGGTCAGTTGGATGGCCAGATAAGCATGTTGAAGCAAAATCTGCAATCGTCAGTAGCAGTCATTCGGTGTTACGAAGCAGACGGTTCAAAATGTTAGAAACTACAGACTGGGCTGGGCTTAACCTCCACAACTCATCCCGTAAAAATTGTTATAGTATCAAAAAGGCATTATTGAAAAATAATATATTTTTATAACTAAATATACTTATAAAGAATGCATTAGCGCTGTGCACATGGAAGTCTGCATCTGAAGCATCGAGGACCGAAAGTTACTAGGTTGGAATATTGACGGATATTCAACATCAACCAACACGCTAGAAAACATGTTACTAACCTAGTGAGAATTTCTATAGCCAGCTGCTCTAATAGGTCAACTCGTTGGTTTCGTGACAATAGATTTTAGAGCGGATGACGGAGCAAGAACTTAATGCAGTCGCACACGATCCTTCCAGTTCTCACCTCTACATTCACCACCGTGCTATGGTCTCATTGTTCATTCCTATAAATCTCATCTCCCGCATTGTAAAAAGAGCCGGGAAGTATCACAAATATGCGCTTGGTATGTCAAAGTTCGAATTGGATTGTGGCGACATAAAAAGAAGAAACGTGACATAGTCTTTCTCAGTTTATGACTCGCAAACAAACACAATTCAATTCAACTAAGGGAACTCTGCAAGCGACAGCTCGCCGAATCCCCCGGTATCGTGAATGGGTTGCTTGCCATTCGCCGAGAGGCAGGCATTTGCTGCTCGCCCTTCCCGCAGCGTGACGGCCTCGTGAGGACACATCCAAGGAAGCGAACCCACGCCGAGCACGTGTGCTCCCCTGGAGGGCGCGAGCAGTCACATGTGTGTGATGCCGGATGTGAGACGGACGCGCGTTTGGGTTACGCTATGTGATCAAAAGTACACGGACACGTCCAAAATGGTGATATGGTGGTCGTGTTTTTCGTGGAGGGGGCTTGCACCCCTTGTTATTTTGTGTTGCACTATCACGGCACAGGTCTTACGTTGCTGTTTCAAACACCTTGCTTCCCACTGTTGAAGTGTAATTCGGAGAGGGCGATTGCATCTTTCAACACTATCGAGCACCTGTTCATACTGCACGGCCAGTGGCGGAGTGATTATACGACAATAACACCCCTGTAAAGGGCTGGCCTGCTCAGATTCCTAACTTGAATCCTATCCTTGAATCCTATCGAATCGATCGGGATGTTTTGGAACGCCGACTTCGTGCCAGGCCTCACCGACCTACATCGATACCTCTCCTCAGTGCAGCACTCCGTGAAGAATGGGTTGCCATTCCCCAAGAAACCTTCCAGCACCTGATTGAAAGTTGCGAGAGTGGAAGATGTCATGAAGGCTAAAGGTGGGCCAACACCCTATTGAATTCCAGCATTATCGAGGGATGGCGTCAGGAACCGGTAAGTCATTTTGAGCCACGTGCCCGGCTACTTCTGATCACATCGTGCGGGAGCGCCCGTCTGGTCCTGTTACCCATGGAGCAACGTGGCGGTGGACGCGGGCGGGCGCTTGCAACGCGCGCTGCATTGGCCGCGGTGCAGGTTGCGTGCGGCGAGCGCTCGCGCGCGTCCTTCACGCGCAGCGCGCCGTTTGCCCCGTTGCGCCCCCCCCCCTCCCCCCCATCGCGAGCCAGCGGCAGAAAGACCACTCAGCACATTCGCCCAGCTGCGAGCATCTTACTGCTCAAGTGGGAGCGTAGGCTTCCGCAGCCGGAGTCAGTATTTACTAGGCTGTCCGGGTGACGCCGCGTCCATGGCGAAGGTGCCGACGGTTCGGTCGCCTTTAGGGCATTACGCCCTGAGGAAGGTCGCAGAATGGTGACCGAAACGTCGGCACCGTCGCCATGGACATGGCGTCACCCGGATAGCCTAGTAAATAATATCTTACTGCTCGCCCAATCCCGAATAGTTGATGTGCTCGGCGAACTTTAAAAACAAATTCTATTATTGTTCAAAAGATTGGTACATAGTTCAATAGTTTTTACTTTTTTACGTGTATTTAGAATGGTTTATAATTAACGTAATCTAAAGCTAATTCTAATCTAGCAACAACTTTGGTTTAGGATACTCATTGAGCACGCTTATTTTACGTCAGAAATTAGATGGAAGGCATGTAGCGAATGTCAATTTTGAGTTCGAGTGGAGAAATCCTATACTGTGGCTAGGTTATAGTGGGCTGTTTGATTTATTGAGGACATATTTGAACTGAAATTTTTGGAGAGATGAGCGATGTGATAATTTAGTTTGTGTTTGTTGAATTTTCGTTGTTATATTGGGATTTCCAGGGTAATCTTGTATCAAAATTTAGTCCTACATATTTAACATTTTGGTTGTATGGGGTCCAGGGGATTATGTGATTATTAATTTGGAATGGGCGTTCAGCGAATGTTCGTTGGCGAAATTCACGGGGAGGAAAAACGCCTCAAGTGCAAAACCCACGTCGGTCGGCGCTGGTACTCACGTCGCAGCGCGTGAGGAACACCGGCCCCTCTCGGGGTATACAATGCACTACACTTACGCACACGACTAATGATCTTAGAAGTTAACGTGCACGGAATCCACAAAAGCTATTATTACACGAACATTTCATTACACGAACCGATTCATCAAATCTATTCATTCTCTCCAGGTACGAGTACAAGGCTATGAGCAAGATTTGGAATAAAAGTGCTACGCGGAGAGCGGGCGCGGGCGCGGGCGGGCGTACTTGCGGAAAGCGGGCTGCTGTAACGACGTTGGAGGGAGAGGCGGCGGGGGCGGAGGCGGAGGGCGCCGGAGCGGAGCAGCATCTGTCGGGGATCCGTTCCGCCGCGCGACGGGCTACACGAAGCACGCGCACGGCCACGCCGCACGGCGCCTTCCGCTCTGCGATCGCTCGCGGTTCGCGCGACGATGCTACACGCGCTTGTTTTCTCCAGCCCCGGAATCCCTACGCACACCCCTTTGCTAACGTTGGTTGGATCACGAATGAAAGATAGCTACGGACGTTGTTGGCAAACTCGAATAACCACAAATGTTTGTTTTCGTGTACAAGAAACTCTTTTACTTCGTTAAGGAAGCTACAGATTTAATACAATAGTCCTGTAGTCGAAATAACCAAATCCAGTACTTGTATCTAGGGATATGAGGGCTCAAGAAAATGTGCGCGGATAATAGTAAATGTATGGGCCGCAGATGCTCTCCACTAATGTTCCGATTTAAACAGAGGGACTTCTGACGTTCGGACGGATGAGACGCAGAAGAACGCGATAGTTTTCTGTGAAATGTTGATTTCTTTGTGTGAAAAAGCCCTGCAAAATGAATTCCTTTTAAAATATTCGTATAGTGTACAGTTAATGGCGAATGTCGAGTAATTTGTATAATAAAGCCTAAATTGTGCTGTTTTATTAGTCTGAAATTTCTTACATTTAATGTTCACCTTTGAAAAATGTCTACGTTCTGATCATGTATGTCAGACGAAAATAATAAATTTGTTCGTTCTTTATTGTAAATACTTGCATCTTTCACTTTCAAGAAGTAAACAGATTAGTTGAATGGGTGGTAACTTAATCAATAGTTATATTTATCATTTATAATTTGAGATTTCCTGGTGAGTACATGCGAGAAAAGACGCCAATCTGTCACAATATTAATAGCTTTAATTTGAGAGAACATTTATCTTAATCTGCACGCGCGAAGATTAAACACCATAAATGAAATCTTGACATAAAATTGCAATAGATAGCTAGCGGTTTTTCAGGAGTCTTGTTTTCTCGAGTTCTCAAAGGATTTTTTTCCATCTGGTTCTTCACGTGAACAATAATAATAATAATAATAATAATAATAATAATAATAATAATAATAATTAATAGAAGAACAATAATAAGTAATAGAAGAACATGAAATACTATCATTAATTCCCATTTATCAACACACAGGGTAGATGAAAATGTGTGCACATGTTCCTATTCAGCGTGCAATTTTTTTTCTTTTTCTCCAAAGGGATGCCTAATGTATCTTCGTCCTTCCGCCCAAACGGCGCGTCGTCCGCACTCGAGAGTTTCCGCGGCGCGGCAAAAACGCGAAGCCGCCTGCCGTCCGCCCGGCGCACGCGAGGGCGGCACGCGTCGCGTCGGGGTTCGCTCCCGCCCGCTTCCGGCGGCGCAGCTGCCCGTCCGCGCTTGCGCCCGCGCCCACCTGCCCCGCGACGCCCCGCGGACGCCGCCCCGCCCGCGTCATCTGCGCTCGGGGAGCAAGTGCCCGCCGGCGGCGGCGGCGTCGCGAGGCGGAACACACGCACACTGGGCCGAAAGGCTTTCCTAGCTACAAAATGCAACGTCAATTAAGGATGTGTAAATGAAGTGTAGTGACGTGAGAAAAAAGAAACGACGAGAAACGCAACCTCATGTCTGTGACAGTATTCGTATGTATTGAAAATAGCATGTTTGTATTTAATTTCTAATATTGGTGATATAATATTGTGCTCCTATACTCGTAGATGATGTTATATTATATTGCCTATTGTTACATACAAGTATTATGTGTATTTTTTTTTATAATAGTTTTACAAACTTATTCCTAAATTGTACTTTTTATTGCCACCGGACATCACTCCATTGGGTTCATTTTCTAATGATGACCATAACCCCTAATATAAATATTAATAATAATATTGATAATAATTTATTATTATTAATATTACTATTATTAATATTACTACTACTATTATTATTATTATTATTATTATTATTATTATAATTTGCCTTGTCGACCCCGTGGCGAAGACGGTTGCGGTAGTGGACGTCTGTGTCGAGGAAGCTGCAGATTCAAGTCCTGCTTAGACGTGGTCGAATTTGTGGTTCTACCTTCACACTCATTATCATCCTATCTCACTTTTTATAATTCATAGCGTAACACCCTTGCTTTAGCGAGGGATACAGCCGTGAAAAGTTTACCTTCATAATTACACACGTGCATGTTTCCGGGGCCTCGGAAGATACGGAAACGCACACTGCACACGCACATGGCGGTAATCCAATTGGATTGGGAGAGATGATGAGAAGGGAAGATCACGCGTGATATTGGCCCGCCGTAAAGGGCGGTGCTTGAGTATTGATCTCCAAGTGAACTGGGAAACCACACAAGCTTCTCACCAGCGCATCGACACACGATCTGAGATCCCGAGCAACGTTTCCCATCTGAGGAGTTATAAACATGCGAAATTCCAACCATAGGCCAGATCGATTGTGTTATCGAGCGTTATTTTGAATATTGGCGTAGCAAAGCTAGTAAAAGTAACACATCGGTGAGACAATCCTGTTACTTCGAATAGCATTATGGAGACGCTAACGATATGGAGATAAAGAATGAAGTAATCCGAACTTTGTGAGATGGAGTTGATAATTTAAGCGTTGAAATACAACTCTTTTGAATACGTGAATTTTCTTAGAGGTGTGAAGTGTTGAAAGACATGCGTTGATATGTATGTTATCAGATTTGCATCCGCGTGTATTTACAGCTCTGGGAATGATTTTATTACATAAAAGCAACGATGACACCTAGACGTAAAAACTGAAAAAATATGAGAATAACTTAAGTACCTTCATCAAGTGAACAGATCAATAGAAGGTGAAAATTTGAGAAATATACTTTACTACGGGTAGAAGACAAACGTTGCTGCAAATAACATTAACTTATCTCAGAAAATAATAACATTTTGCTAAATGCAACTTTTTATTATCTTCTGACTCTCTTCACCTCTTATACAGAATATAGAATTCTGCAATTTGAATTTTATATCAAAATACGCGTTAACGGTTTCTCCCTTGATATTGGAGCAATGTAGTACGTCCCGTTTTATTCAATAGATATTCCATTTACATTAATTTTCCCGTTTTCTTTCAATTTTTCGAAAGTGAGAGCTTAGTGATTTAGTAACCAATATGTTACGCCGGGCCACTGTGCGACCCCTCTTGACCGTTGGCGGGTCGGCGGCGCCGTTGCCCTGCCACCCGATCCGCCGTCCGCCGCGCACCTGCCCCCGCGACCACCCTGCGCCAGGTGCGGCGAGGAATTTAAAGTTCTCGGGATGTGTTGCACGAGTGCATGTGCGTTTTAAACAGGCCTCTTAGCGACTTTTGCTTCCGATAAAATCGCTCGTTTCTCGGCGATTCCCGGTGAAGCCAGGTAACCGGATCGGCGAATATGAAATTTGATTTCTGAAAGGTCTGTTGCTTGATTGGTGATTCCGGGCGCGACAAAAGCTAAGGTCGTTAGACCCGTAAGTGTAGTGCGTGCATTACCGGTGGAGGAGGCGGTGATATTTCCCTGGTGTATGGCGAGATCCGGCGCCGACCTTCCCATTCACGTGCGTGATTTTCTCGAAACAGAAGCCTTCTGCCAGCAGAGAACCACCCAAATGATACAAGCTCTTCGATCCTGACCGATCTCCCCCACATGTGTGACACTGTAGTGCATATAATGTGTGTGTAAGGGGTGGCAATAGGACAAGGTAGGATCGCACGCGGTCCATGGACCGTTTGTTAGGGTACTGCTCTGGCATTTGCCTGATAATCGGAGAAATTACTGAAAACTACCCATCAGAGTATCGGATCACTAGACTTCTCCTTCAGATAGCGCCTCAATGCGACATGAAAAATGTAGCTAGTGTCGAAAATTCTGCCACCGTCGGGACTCAAACCCTAAAACATCCCGGTCAGAGGCACTGAAGTGACATCAATTGATGCCATTGGCCACATAAGGCGGCGTGTTTTTGAAAGAGGTATGAAATGAATAAAAAAAACTGTCAAGGTAGGAGAGAGCTTTTTATAAAAGTGAGGCTTTCATTTACGATTTTCAAAAATTCATATGTAATATTAAAAAAGAAGATTGTTTCCCACAATTCGAATGCGTGTAGGCGTAATATCAAGAGCACGAACGAATGAATAATTTTCTGGTCACAAAATATTATGTACTCGTTTATTTGCAGTTACGCAGACAATAATTGTTAATTTGCAAAGTTTCACGAACCCATTCAATATATGTAAAGTTTCCGTAAACTTTCCCACTATTACTACACACCAGTAGCTTCACTCTCCGTAGCTTTCACAGCCTGACTCATTCGCCAGGTGGAAGAAGGAAAACAAAGAGTTTTGGAATATGTAAAAGAGGTGGCACGTGTTCATTATTAAACAATTCATGGCATATTTCAAACACTGTAACGTTTTACAAAAATTCATTTTAGTACAAAGTTATTCACAATGTGTACTTTATCGAGCAGAAGTTCTAGCACGCTCCTACACTGCGTTCCTGGTATAAACGCTGATTAACGATAGTTCCCGACAAGCGAAATCCTGACGAGTAATATGCTGCGTATATTATCACAAATTTCAGGAAACTTTAATTAGGTTCCGTACTTTAATTCTCACAGAAGTATACGTGAAAACTTACTTAATTACGATCCATTAAGTCTCTCATACCGCTCCTTCAATGTAAATAACGTTTTTCCGCAGAGCCAGAAATAGATTTACGTAGGACCATTTGATTTCGACATCCGAACTCAAAAAAATCGCGGTGAGGATGGAATTATGAGGAACAATGCTACGGTGAGGTAGTTTTGATATATTACAGCGTAGAATCATTGTCTATTTGACAAAATTTAATCCAGCCTTCCTGAAAAGACACTGGTCGGTTTGCCTATTGTGCTTGGCGTCGCTTGCGCAAATAAACATGACACGGCCCTTCCAGCGCAATGCCCCCGAAACGACGGGCGGCAGCTGCCAGCCTGGTGTGTTGCGAACTTCCGCAAGGTGGGTGGAACAGCCTGCCTCCTTGCAGAGCCGCCAGGCGCCTTCGGGTCAGCTGAGGCACCTGCCACATCCAGGTGGGACCTAGAATTAGATCCACTTTGGGTAGCGATCGACTCGACTTTCAGGTGTCCGTCGAAGCGCATGGGACTTGAGCAGATGCTCGTAGAGCAGGTTGGCGCAAGGTCCAGCTACGTAATCGCACGCCCAGCGGCCAGAACGACTCTGCTGCGAAGGGGAGCGATTTCGCTGGCCCCAGAGGCGGTTTCAGCTGAATTCGTGAGACGAATGACCGGAGGGAGATATTTGTAATCGGAAAAGAAATTACAGACAGGTCATTCGTTTGGTGTGCTAATTTCTTTGGAGGAATAGTTTTTCTACACGTGCCAAGTAAGAAAGACGAAACGGTAGGGACATGTGACAGTGTAATGGCGCTGCAAACTGGGGTGCTTCTCGTCTCGTAAGTAAAGTAATGAAGACACTAGAAATCGAAAAGGTCAATTTTGAGCCTACTGTGTCGCATTATTTTAAAGACTCCAAATTTTCGGAATATGCGTAGTTTCAGTAATGGAACCTCTCACTAATTCCCTAAATTTAAATGAGGCTGTACACGCAGATAATATTTCAATTTGAATATATTGTTACTTTTAATGAGAAAATCTGATATTCAGTTCGTCATAGAAAAAAGTAATTTATGATAAAAAATAATCAATTATATTTTATAACAATGATATTGTTGTTGAATATTGTTCAAAAATTGAGAGTTGAAATAATTAAAAAAATATGGCAAAAACAAAATCTTAATTTTGTTCCCTATCCCCATAAGCTTTGAGTACCTGATCCACTCATCACCATAAGGTCCCTCGTCCAGCTGCTGCTTCGCCAAAACGCTTTATTTAGATTCGCGAGTCCACCTGCCTATTCGCCCCGCCAGGTGGAGCATGGAATTAAAGCCGCTTTGCGTACGCTTGGATGGACATTCAGCTCCTTCGGCGGAAACCCGTGACCGTGAGCAGACTGGTTTACGTAGACAACCGGCCAGTTTGTTAGCTCGCTGTTTCGTGTTCAAGTACCCGTTGAATTGGTTTGCTTCGCCGATATGCAAAACTACGCGTTTGATGATGTGTGACAATTAAGCTTTGCAGTTTCTAAGTGTTTTTATGACGATGAGAAGCCGACCTTCGAGATTATGATTAATTTAAGAAATTCCTGAATTTTGTTGTGTTGTTTTTATTCCACAATGCGCTTTGACTAAAAAAGCTAATATCGCAAAAAAACATTTTTAGTGGAATAATATTATAGTGCACGTCACGGAATAACTTGGTTTCATGGCTATTTTCAGTTTGGAATATCTATTTTGGGAGTTTAATTTCCCTTCGCCAGATATATATTGCGTGAGGAAGCGGAGAGTGAATTTTGTTGCAGTTACGGCATTTATAAAATCCAGTAATTTCTTAATTAAATTTTAACTTAATACCAGTAATCTGGCTTCGCCGTTATCACTATATCAAAACTCCCGAGACCCGCGACAGGTGGCGTGCGAAGGAAGATTCTTACTGAGAAGCATGCAACGTTAGCGCCGCCGCCGCCTCCAAATGCCTAGTGGCAAAGCTGTCGAGTCGACGCCTCCTGACACTTCTCACGTCGCTGCTCATTGTCTTCTGTTCGCGTAGCCGAAATGTTATTTTGTGTTTCATTCGCACACCTCACGATTCACATTCCTTATAATAACAATGGCCCTGAAAGGTAGCTTCTATATTTGAGATCCTATAATATGAGTTTGTACGTAGAGGAACCAAAAGAAATAATTGAGTTAAAAAAAGTAAGAGAACATAGTTTGGTCATAAAAGCCCCATGTTATTATCCTTTCGTTTTCGTGGCGTTGTTTGTTGCCAACATTGCTCTTCATTCTTTCCTCTTGATGGTTTTCGTCCAGGTGCCTGTTATACATCTTTTTTTCTTCTAACAGTTCCGCAACATGTTAGAAAGCTCTCGGCTCGGGCTTAAGGACTCGATGATTTATGAGAAGTGCTGATAGCAAGTGGGCGGCGTAGATTATGAGCTCCGTTGGGCGCATTCGCTACACACAGTGGCAAGTTGTCGAGCGATGCCGGCTCTGCGAGAGTAGAAGAGGTCGAATCGCAATTAGCTCAAAGAGGTTGCGATAGAAATCCATGCGATTAAACGAGATAATCGGTTATGTTGATGGAGAACAATCAATTCGTTCGTAATCGAAAATTTTAAATCATTACCCTAATCAGATCATGAAATCGTGATTCATAGTCAGATTTTTAAAATGTTCTCTAATTAGGATGTTTTTTTTTCCTCCGTGGCTTTTGCAAATTAATTTCCGTTACGTTCTGCTGTACCGCTTCTAGCTGATATACGCGATCTGGCCTTGAGATATGATCGGCTATGTAATGTTCACTGCTCCTCCAGACTTAAGTAACTACACGTTCAGCATAGTGGAAGTCATTTAAATGCCAGTTTTCTCGTTGCAAGAAGAGAAACGATGTCATCTTATATTTTTCACCAGCTTTTAATTTATTATTTCATTTACTTATTTATCCATCTATTTTAAGAATGATGGAGAAGAAAGATGATCATCGCATTCCATCGAAAGCGAAGTAATCTCAGGAAAACTTTATAACTATGAAACTTCGAGATAATAGTGACGATGCAGTTTCCATGCAACGAATGGTAGAGGGTTTTCTCTTAAAATGATCAAAGTACATATAATATCTTTTGAAACTAAAGTACTGACTTTTAGAGAGGCCCGCATGCTTCCTTGATATATTTCGGTATCTAAACATGTCACATTTGCCTACTTTACGTTAGCGTGATTCATGTTTTGGAAAAGTGTGTATTTTTAAACTAAAACATATTATTCAAGACAAAACCATGAACTATTATTGTAAAATTTCTTCATTTAGTACTTCATTCTAAACTTACCAAATATCAACACATTTGATTTGATTCATTTTCTCCAAAAAAGAGTAATCGCGTACTGGATGGCTAGATACGACGCGCGTATGGGTGTGAAGTATAAGCTGCACGTTTTATTGAGCTACAGATTATCTTCCATACCCTGTTACTATGGTAGATGAACGATGAATAAAAATGCCGGGAAAGCCAGGTTAGCAACGTTTGATAACCAAAACGTGCGCTCCTGAGTTATAATAACCTTATCTGCGTCGTTGAATGAACTACAGAGAGTGATACAAATTTGTCAATCAACAATTTATAGAATCTGTTTTAGAAAAATATGTAAATCTGAAAACTCATAATATTCACTTTTATTCCTTTTAAGTTAAACCAATATTGAAGGAGGCTCTTCAAACATGTTGCTTTTGAGCGGGACAGAATGCGGAAGAAATGACTCACCTGTAACAAGAAAAATCACATTCATCCAGTGCGTTGCACGCGAGAAATGTTACAATAAGCACACAAAATGTACCTGTAAGGTAAGGAAAATGGAAATGAAAATTTTTAAAATAGCAAAGAAGAGAATACATTGAATGAAAAGATACGCATGGACGTGAATCGAAATATAAACGCTATCTCCGTTAAGGACTAAAACTGGAATAGAAATTGAGAAGAAAAGAGAAATTGCCAGGAATAAGTCAAAACTACTAATGTTAAAGGTCACCTGAAATATCGTTTATTTATTTATTAATGAATGTGCTGGCGTGAACTGGAGAATAATTTACTTCTACTGTTGTCGCTCGATTCTTGACCTGATTCTCTTCTCAGATTCTCATTGAGATTTATTACAGTCTTGTCTCTTCAGGTAACTCATTTGTAATACAGTACTACCTAAAGGACCTGATTCAGGTTGTTTTTGTTTCGCCAAACAACACATCTCGTTAATATATGTGGGAGTCTGGTGAAGCAGTTTGATCGAAAAAATTGGAGCAGTGCCGAGCGAACGACTTCGCGTGAAGGCGGCAGCTGGACCATGCGGCGAAATGCGGACCGGTTCCGTAATTGCGGCGCCAGCCGCCTCGCCCGACCTCGCGGCGCTTCCACCCCCCACCCCACCCCTTACCACGGCCCCGTCCGTGCTGAAGCCAGCAATTCGTCCCGCCAACAATAGCAAGAGACAACGCTTGCGTCCGCCTCGCCTCTCTCCTCCCCGCCCTTTTCCAATAAGTTTTGCCGGTCTCAGCCCCGCCACAGCCCCTCCTCTCTGCCTCGCCCCCTCCTTCCCGCCACGCCCCACACTGCTCCACCACGCTCTTCTACGCCCTGCTACATCTCTCCGCCCCACCAAACACTCTTCTCTGCCATAATTCTTTCCACCCCGTCAGGCTCTCCCCCCACCCCAATCACGCCCTTCGCTCCAGAAGACTCCCTTTCGCTAAGCTCTGTCCTTTCGCGTTCTTCTTCTCTCCAATCTTCCCTTCCCTTCGCCCGCTGTCATTCCCTTCTGTACATATTTCGTAGCCTTTCAGAGCTTCACCGCCTCCGAGACTGCCCTTCCCTGCTCGCACCATCCTACACCTCCCTTTACCCTCCGCCCTTCACCGACTCGCACCGTTTTTTCCTCCCTGTACCGTCTCTCCATGCTCACATTTTCCTAGCCTTGCTCACGTCTCCTGGCGTTTAACACGTGGACTGATACGCCTCCGAAGCTTTTCTCCTATTCTACTAGCTCAGTCGTTGTCATATCCTTTTCTCTTGTTTAGTATTGATAAACAAATACCATACACTTTCTCAGCCGGCCTGGTGGCGTAGGGAGTTGGGGCATAGGATCTGAGTACGCAGTACTCAAAGGCTTTCGGGATTTTGTTACACAAAGGGTTTCGAAACATTCGAAGTATGTGGATATTTTGAGATGTGTTATTGCGTGGTTTTCAGTTTTTTAGATCACATGCATCAATCCTGAACCAGAGTACTTCCTATCCATGCCTCCGCATGCCCTTCCCATCTAAATCTTTAATTCCTATCCCTGCCACCACAAAGAAGTGGGAGTAGATAGAATTACACAACGCAATGATCTTCAGGACTATTGCTATGACCAGCGCCATTTAGGTCCAACTAGGCTCCATATCGTTAAAACGGTCCAAGTACCTACAAGAATCTGTTCCGAAAAAATATGTTCTTAGTATTAGGCAACAAAAACTGGCGATCCACTAAGACGTGAAGCTGAGGGAGACTGGATAAGTAATCAAATGGTTGAACTCCGAGTAATGTGTCAGCGGAAGTTGGGAAATTCATCCATTCGCGAACATCGCTTTTCCTTCTCCCAAAACATTCCAATGCCTCTCTTTCTCTACAGTGCGGAATTACTATCTTGTCAGATTTTCTTCCATACACCCGATTCCATTCCCTGTATATCCTTCTCTGCAGGTCAATCCACCCTACTTTCTCCTGCATACCGCTATATTCGGACCAACTGCATACTGCTCTATTCGGACCCCGTTTCATCTCATCCGGCCACTACCTCTACCCCGCATCCATTCCAATGAATCTATGGAAACCGACGCTCTCCGTTCTGTCTCCACGCGCTGCCCC
>BOPP01000056.1:7097835-7113626 GCA_017312745.1 Gryllus bimaculatus
CGGGATATCGCATCCGACAGCCCATACGTTGTCGCCCCGCCCACGCCCTTGCGGTGCCTTGAGCTTGGCTGTTGCGCGCCTGTCAACGCGCGCTGGTCAGCGACAACGCTCGGCGTCCCTGGGAGGACTCTGCTCTTTTGCCCCGAGCCTCGAACGCTTTGCGCGGTGATGCGTGTCTTCCCGTACGACTTCCTGTGCACTTTCTCTTGATAACATCGCATGCTTATACGCTGGCGCATATGGCGGACGCGTGTTTAATTCATTCTGTCGCTGCGGTTGGTTTCGATACCAGTAATAATTATAGGCTGTTGATGTTTATCTTTCTCTAATACAGTGTTTGTGTAAAGAACATAATACGAAGTATGCTATTTAAAGTATGACATAAATGCTACGTATGTAGAAGATAAATATTCGTCTCGCAACGGCTTTGAAAAGGCGAGAAGGCTCACATTGACAACTAACTAGGATTTCGTTTATTGATATGGACGTCGCGATTAATGTTAATTAAAAAACAACTAGAGGCTCAAAATGCTTATAAATGAATGTTCAAAAACGTGTTCTTTCATTATTATGAAATAACGGTTTTTGGATTATGGCTATATCAGTTGCCTCCTAAACGTTAACTTTGTACTTAAGAAAAATTTATTTAATACAGTCTAGTATTATGTCAAATATTTCTTGTTATGCCTCTGATCACGATCACCATCATTTATGTATTTGTTTGCACTTAATCTTATTTTTGGGGAAAAATAATTAGTGAATGAGCACAAATGATTGAAAAGATCCGTTACCAACGAATGTTTATCAGCCTAGTTTTTAATAGTCCAGAAAAATACATCAACAGAATAATCGAACTCAACTTTTTAAGTATTGTATCACAAAATAATTTCAGAAATACTGCTATCAACTCTTTAATTTTTCCTATCAGTTACTCCCATAAAATAAAAACAATTGCACCGAGAGTACCGCTAATCTCAAGGGCAAAATGTATCTGATAAACAGATACATATATAGTTGATAATAGTACTTACGTAAGTGAATGTAAATTGCTAAATTTTGTGATATCATGTAATTTGTGTGATGAATTTTTCCATTAGCGATGTACAAGAAGGGATCTTACCCTACACCGCCGTCGAGCCGTTTTGTCGTAATATGTCTCCGTCGTGCATGTTATACGTTGTATCATATCACTAAGCAGCATCCGAGAATTCGCAATGATGTATTGCATTACCCAATTAGTGAATCAACTTTATGCGCGAGCTAAATCAGTCTCTTTGAGCGCCGGGTGTTAACTGAATGCCCTTCACACGTCTCCCGACACAAAGCGCGAGTCGGGATTAGTTCTGGTGCGCGGCTACGACGGGCACCTGCGTCCGCTGGGCGTCGTAAAGCAGCAGCTGGGGCGCTTGCGAAAGGCCAGACGCCCTCGCCCCGCCCCGCCCCGCCCCCTTCACTGCGCCCGCTCCGCTCCACTCCGACGCCGCCGCCCCGTCTCGCCACACCCCGCTCCGCCCTGGCTCCTGCTCTTCCCATCCCGCCCCGCCCCCTGCTTAGCTCGACAGTCCTCGCCAATGTCACCTTCACCACCAACAGCGACACGCGTCCCCAGCCCACCCCACCCCGGCGCTATCGCCGCCGCCCACACCGCCAAACTCCCCGGCGACTACAATCTCCACTATCATCACGAACAATATCACCATCGGCACTTCCACCACCACCTGCGCCATCTCTATCACCGCCCCTCCCAACGCCGTCTCGAAGACTGGCACAATCACCATCAACACCTCTAGCTCTACCGCTGCCTCTGCGTCCGCCGTCTGCCAGGCGCCTCAGCTGGCGCGGGCACGCCATCCGCGAGACTCGCGTGGCGCAGGCGGAGGCGCAGGCGGAGGCGGGGCCGCGCATGCGAGGTGGGCGGGGCGGGGCGGGGCCCGCGATTAGGAGCAGCCGGCGTTGCTCCGCTCTGCGCTGCTGCCGCCTGCGTGCTTTTCTCTCGAGTCGTTCACGCTCCGTGGAGGTTACGTGGCGGTGGCGCTTTGTCGTGTAAGCGACGCGGAAACTTGTCGCAGTTTCATCTTTGAAAGACTTCTCTACATAATGCTACGGTGGATGTACGCACGTCGACTGCCAGGAATTATTCTTTGTCTGGTACAGTTATTCGTGAGGCATCAGGTTTCCCTGATTTGGCCATCGACCAGGTTTCCAAGATTTGGCTTCTCAGTCTGTCCACCATGATTCTGACATCCTACCATATCTGTTGCTCCCGCTCACAACTTATCTTCACTCATCCACCTCCATGGTGAATATTTGCCTTTATTCTTCGACCATTTCTTTATTTCTCGTAATTATGTTTTGTTAGTATTTGCCCACCCTTGTTTCGTACTTATCGTAGACATCCAGAGAAAACGAGTACACCTTTCGCACCAATTTACCATTCTGATCTTCTGACCTTCTGCATTCTGATCTGCGCGTTACAACTCTCCAGAGTTCCGCCAATTTGCTCCCTACCTCCTTCTTTAACCTCGCACCACCTGCCTTCGAAAATTCAGCTGCCATCTTTCATTGTTAAGTCGTATTTGTCTTTTCCCTCTTGCAATCATCGTGACATTTATGAATTTCGCGTTCGGTGCCCCGCGCAAGTCCAAGCAAAGATCTCCGCTTCGTCCACAATACCTCGCGCCGCCTTCGCCATCGCTCGTACCTCGCCTTCCGCCCACGCCTCACCCTCCGTCCGACGCAATTAGGGCGACGGCGGCGGCGGCGGCGGCAGGTGCTGTGGTGAGGGCGAGGAGAGCGAGAGAGGGCGAGGGCGGCCGCGACCCGCGGCGACGTCAGCTGCGGCGGAGGGCGCGCGGGCACCTGGCGCGGCGGCGGCGGCGGCGGCGGCTGCGGTGCTGATGCCGATTCTCACGGGCGCCCTCTCGCATGAGCGTTTTCACATTTACCGATACCGACGGCCGCTACAATATCAGCACAGTCTTACCAACGGTTATCGATCGTGGCGATGGTGGGGAGGTGGGCGTGGCGATGGGTGATCGTGGCTTACGGTGGTGATCGTATTGATGCCGATGAGAAAAGGCATTTTCACATTTACCAATGCCGACGCTGGCGCGGTATCAGCACAGTCTTACCATCTTACTGATTCGATTCCGACACGATATTGGTTACACATTTGGACATACGACACGACACATACATGTAGCCGCCGAGGGTGTCATGATCGGAGTTAAATTGTATTTGCTCTATTTGTTGTATGTGAGTTGCAAAAAACGAAATAAGTTGGTGTAATTGCACATATCGATCCTCTACCATAAATGTTCAAAAACTTCCTGCCAACTGAGTTTTGCTCTGAAGTTGTTGTTTTTTGTTATTTTTATTGGCTTTATCCCGTATACAAAGCTTTTAACGCACTAGCTCTATTTATATATGTATATTGAATTTACAACCGGCCATTTTAGTTAGTTTGAACAAAAAGCTTACACACCACTTACAAATATTGCCAAACGAACATTACAAATCATCGGCGACACGGGTGGTGTGACGGCTATTCGCCGACATGTTATCTGGACGACGCGATACCGATATATCAGGAGTGTGAAAGCATTCCCATTAATTTACATGAGATTAGGCGTCTAGCGGCATCGTGTAGGTAAATGTGGAAACGCCCAATGGCGATGGCGGTGCCTGCTGGGCAGCGGAGGCGTTTGCATCAGTCATGGCAGTGGTGATGGCAACAGCGATGTAAGCTGCGGTGGGGCGAGCGCGGCGTGGGCGGTGGGGCAGCTGGTTGTTCGTTCGTTCTTTCGCCCTCCAACGTGGCTGTCTACGCCGAAGGAGACCGCGCCGAGGTATTGTGCGTGGACCAGATCCGGGCTGCTTTTTCGGCCGCGGGGCGAGCGTGCGGCGCGGCGAATGCGGCGCGCCAAGGGCCGACGACTCCCGAGGTCCGCCGGCTTTGTTCGCCCAACGCGCACCCAACACTCTTGAGAAATGAGGGTGTCTTCGTGGAGATGAGGAACTACCTGCTGTTACTGCATGCAAGTCAGTGTCACAAGGGTTATTATTACAGTTGTTTTTCTTGGGCAGAAAGAGATATGAATAAAAACCGTTGGCGGTTTGTTGAACCCAGGCACACCGTTTGAAATACTATAAGTTTTGGATTAGAAAAGAAAACACTAAGAAAGTGTCCCAAAGGAAAATAAAGTATCAAGATGTAAAAGAAAGAAAAAATGGATTGGGTAAACGATAGACGTACTCTCTCTTTCTAGAAGAATGAATCACCTGACAGAAAATTATCAATAAATTTCAATTTTTTACATTCACAGCTGAGAACTTACAGTATTGGAGAAGGAATATATATATATATATATATATATATATATATATATATATATATATATATATAATATATATAGTGTGTGTGTGTGTGTATAAAAAGTGGAATACGCCCATTGGTCATTGTGGTATGACAAACGATAGAATGTTTTAATAATTTAGATTGAGGAAATGATAATACCCTTCTTAATCTTTATTGCAATTCTGAATGCCCGTACAAATTATATTTTTCTTCTAATCTGTGAATTCCATGACAAACACCTTTATAACAAAAAAACTTCCAACGATGCAAACAAAACTCAGGCTTATTTGGTTTACCTCATAATCCTGACACTGGCACTCTCTTTTCTCGAAAATTGTGTTTTGAAACATGAAAATCTTCAATAACGCTTCGTCAGTAATGGATTGTTCCCTATTCTGCGCACAAAACCCGTGGCGCCCAGTACGTCCGAACGGCAGCGTCCGACGTTCATTGGGATTCGCGATCGGTACTCGGATCAGCTCCTTTGGGACGCGGGCTGTCCGCTAACGGACATCTTGACGAACGGGGTCCGATGGAAAACGAGCAACGAGCCTTTGCCTTCACGAGCGCGGGCGCGGGCGTCGTGCCGAATCCTGAAAAGGTGGGCGGCAGGGGGAGGAGAGACAGGGGCAGTCGAACCAGCGACCGACAGCGCCTCCCGCGCCGCACCCTCCGCAAACACGGGCTCCCGCTGCAGCCTCACGAAACGACTCGGCGGAACCATCGGCCGCCCCCGCTCCCGCAATCCCCGTCAACTGAGACGCCGCTCTCCTCCGAAGGGGGGGAAAAATAAAATAAATAAATAAAAAACTGGGAAATCTGAGTTGGACAGGGTTATTGTTGTTATTGTTGTTATTATTGTTATTATTGTTATTATTGTTATTATTGTTATTATTATTGTTATTATTGTTATTATTATTATTATTATTATTATTATTATTATTATTATTATTGGCGTAGAGGCATTCGCTTTATAACCGAGGGAAACCACGAGAAACACCGGTCAGGATGGCCGGCCCAGACCAGAGCGTATTCAGATAGGAGTGGGGAATTTTAGCTTGGTCCTCGCAGAACGACAAATTTGTTGACACAATTTAATGAGTGCAAGATTTAATGATGGAGTATTACAGGCTAGGCAAGTAATATGTACAAAATATATTTTGAACAATGTGGATTTTTCAAAACAAATCACTCAACAAATTTACTATGTTCAAAATAATATTTTAAAATTTGTATTACATTTTGAAAATTAGAGCATAATGGGTAGGAAAATATTTATGCATTGCCCATTACAACACCACGATATATTGATGAAACATGTGTGCTGCCATGGTCGATCGTTAAACAAACTTTCTGACCCTCCAACGAATTTCAAACTCCCTACTGTATTCTCACGCTTAACTCTTAGCAGGAGCAAAATCCGAATGTAATAAAAAATAGTGATCCCTCGAGTGTTGCAACAATTTTTAATTAAATCTTTATGAACGATACGCGTAGAATCATGAATTAATTGTGCAGTACAATATATCAAGAAATTAGGGATTTGCAATCTACAGAATAGAGAAATACCTAAATATACGTTGGTTAACCTAAGTATATATAATAATATAAATATAGTATGTTAAACTGCTAATAGGTACTAGGAAACGTTTTGAATTTAAGTTTTCTCTCTTGTAGTACTTGCGGCGTCATTCGAATGTTTATTCTAACAAATACTATAATTTTTGCTCATTATTTATTTAAGTTTTATTACAGTTTGAGAAATTTCCCAACTATTGGACTTTTTGTATGCTCAGATATATTACGCGAGTATATTTAAAATGTTGACAATTTATTCAGAAGTAAATATTGTCTCATTAGTACGATACGTAAGTGAATTCAAATAATCGACGGATAAATATGTCACTCTGGTATCGATCCAAGGAAGCTAATTGATTGTCAAAACGTCTGGTAATAATGGGAGCTGAACCTGGCGCCAAAATTTAGTAGTTCCCAGCATTTTAGTCCGTGTCAGAGATTCCAGCATTGCACTTTTGCAGAAACTTGGGCAATAGACGACAAAAAGAAGATTCACATTCACATGATCTTGGATGGTGGAGTGAGCGTAAAAAGCAGGGATGCGACAATGTCAACAAAACTATTCTAATTATGGGCGCAAACTCCACTAACTTAGTGTACACCCTTTATCACTGCCACAAAGAATGATCTACTTACTGATATGTGAAAACAGTCTTTTCAGAAAAAAACACATCGATGAAGTAAACATATTGAACAGAAATATGAGCATTCAAAACCCTCAACTTTAGCAAATTGATGTTAGAATAAGGTAACATTATAAAGCCTTCGTTTTTTGAAAATGCAAATGTAAATGTCGCAGCCCTAGTGCAAAGCCGGAGTGCTCGCCTTGGGCGGTGGCTTCCTCTCCCCGATTGCTCTCAGCCGCCTGGCGTATGTCCGCCCGCCCGTCCGGCCTTGGACGCACCTCCTCCGCGCCTCCACCCTGCCCCCGCCCCGCCCCCGCACTTGTGCAGTGGCTCGTGGCGGACCACCGCTTGAGCTCGAGTCGCTCGCGTATGTGTGTCTCTGTATGTATACGTGTGAGGGAGGGAAGTAGAGAATATGCGTTGTACGTTTCGTTCTCACCTGTATTTGCGATGGTGGGTGAGAACTCAGACCCCACACAAGCGTACTTCCACCTCTTGTAAAGAATCAGAGAGTGGTCGAAGGCCAGATCGCTCAGGATTATTTAAATTAACACTTGCACCTCCTTATGAAGTATAAATCTCATAAATTGGAAGCACACATCTGTCTAAAGTAACCCTCGTATTTAGCATCAGGAAAATGTTGCTTCTTCATCACAGTGACCAACTTGAATCGTGAATTAGCACTAGCGTTTGATAAGACGAACGGGGGAATAAGTTGATGGATTGGGGGGGGGGGCGTTTGGTAAGGACTGACGACTCAGCGGGAGAGGAAGGGCGGGCGTGTGCGCATTCGGGCGAATAGCCATTCAGGTGCGTGGGTATGGGTGTATATTGCCGGGGGAGACGAGAGAGTGGGCGTTCGGACGAAGGCGTTGGCAGACGTTCGGTCGAATAGACGTTCGGGCGAATGGACGTTCGGGCGAATGGACGTTCGGGCGAATGGACGTTCGGGCGAATGGACGTTCGGGTGAATGGACGTTCGGAGGAGGTGACGGACGGGACGATGGGAGGTTGGGGAGGGCGAGTGTGTGCGGGCGTCGCGGGCGAGTGGCGCGAGGGCGGCCACGCGGAACGGAGCAGGCGCCTTCGCTCGCCCTGGCACCGCGACGCTCCTTGGTACCGCCCGCCCACGCAATGCGATTGCAAATGGACAGGGCACAAACACTAGGGAGTATCCAAATATCGTAAATGAATGTCTAATTCGCGAAGGTTCAGATTCGTCATGTAGCTATGTAATTTCATAAGAAGGCAGAAAAAATTGACATGAAAATAGCCTCTTGATAATACATATTATTTTACTTTAGATTGTTTTATTTAAAAAAAACAGCGGGAATAAACATTGAAAGGAACGCAGACCAGATGTAAATAGTAAATCATTAATGGCATTTTACTCAATGCATTTAGAAAAAAATAAAACTTTCATTTCATCAATTGTGACCACCGCATATGTTTAATACAGAACGCGATTAGGACATTTAATTTTTCTTTCTCATCTGATGCAGATCGCATTAAGTTGATTTAAAACTGATAGCAGTTTGATTTTTTCCCAGACTTTAGAGATAATGTTTCGTTTCTATAACAGCGATCACACATTTATTTTTTGCTTTTGCTTGGTTAAATGGTAGCGTGATGTGAAGGTAAATTATAGTGTGTTTAATCAGTGAAACTGTAAACTGATCAATGTTATGACTCCTATAAAACAATAATATTCCCTCCGAAAGATATGTTTAAAATATTACGTTCTTATTTTTCTAATTTAAGTCTTACAATTAGTGCACAATCAAACGCTTACCCAATCACATTTAAATATCTTCTCATACGCTCTCACCCCTCATCTTCAGAATACTAACGTAAAAAACACAATAATGCCTGCGGATATGTGGAAGTTGGTCCAAAGTTTTCAATCTTCTCTTCATAAAAGGAACAAGAATATGTAAAATAATTTATTATATGTAATATTCAGATGCTGTTTCTCAAGCTTTTGTGCTTCATTAGGTTTGGGTATTTGCTTTAAAATTAGTTCTTTGTATTTATTTCGAGTTCCCTTATGTAAATGTACTAACCACACTATGCCCGAATGCCCCGTTGCAATCTGTTAGAGCAAACGCAGTCATTGCATTGTGCCTATAAACTGGTACTACTTCATTTCCTTTGTATTGTGTTTTACTGCTAGACTAGGAAACGAGCAATGAGGTAGTTATTTGGCAATGCTACGTGCGGATGTTGCAAATGTGAGTAGAGAGGTATTAAAAATAGTTCACTTGACTTGTTTTCAGTTCCACGGTATTCCACTGTCTACCACTGAGAAAAAATAAAAATAAAACAGTTTGAGAAAACAAAAATTATAGTTTGTTCTGAATACAATGTAGAAATACAATGACTTCCACTTCTAAAATTTCAGCTTTTTGTAAGTAAATGTTACATTTAATTACGTGCGTAAATTATTTCTAAAGTTTTACTTGACGCCTTCGGGTATTCTTGAAATTCATTTACCTTCTTGGATACACCATGTTATTGCTGAATTCTTTATTTCATGAGAAAAGTATTTACAATTTTAATATTATCTACTCGTCGTTAATACTCATATTATTATTAACATTTCATCGTCTATCAAGTATCGAAGGCACTTTCGATATCATTCTTTTTTTTTTTTTTTCATATTTGCAATATTATAAATTCCTGCCCGACGCGATAAGAAAAAACTGTCCATGTAGTAATGCTTACATATCGTCATGACTGAAGTAGTTTTCTTTACTTTTGTTTTCTAATGAATCGACTGGTGAGATTACTTTTCATTTGAGAATTACTGGATTAGTTTCTGACTAGTCCAGTTAAATGATTAAAGGTTTTTAATTAAAACAATTTTTGTGAATGCTCATTTCATCAGATTGTCATTTATTGCCTGGAAAGTATTGTTTCTTTTCGAAGTGAAGAAGAGTTGTACATATTACGATGAATTCATAAACACATTTGCTCACGTCTTGAAAAGTCTGTCTCCAACCAACATTTTAAGGAGGGACTGCAGTAATGGAGGTCTCTTTTTATACTTTTCATTTGTGGATATTTTGACCGTTAAGTGTAATAAATCCGAACAACTGAGATTTCTAGAGTGTCTAGATCTCATTAAGAAAGAGGAATGTCGGGGGTATCGAGGTCACGAGAGGTAGGGGAAGAGAAGAAACGCCGGCTGGCGACGTGTGGGCAGAGAGGTCGCCCTCTCCCACGAAAGGAACCAATGCGGCCGCCGCAGGGACACTTCCGGGCGCCGCGGCTCCTTTGTTTCGCCGCCGCCATCTGCGCCCCGGCGCCACCTCAGTCTCCCACCGCCTCCTCTATCATCTGCATTCGCTTCTGCGGCCGCAGCCACCGCCTTCTCAGCGAACGGCCGCCACCGATGACTACCTACCACCCCATCCCCACTACGCTCTGCACTGCCACAACCGCCAACTCTACCGCCACGATCACCCCCCCCCCCCCCCCCCCCCCTCACCGCTACTAGCACCTCTGTGATCACTACCACTATCATCATCATCATCATCACTAATCACGTCATATCATTTCATTTCTTACCATTTACCAATGTAGCCTTTCATCTCAAGTCTCTTATTCCCTTTTGCTGTGTTTACACTTTTCTAACTTCGCCAAATACTGAGTTGCAGATCGGAGTGTTCATCGGTGGACTCTCTTTAAGGAACTACATCTGCCGTATTTTCTTATCATTAAATTAACAATACATCTTTCACTTCCACCATACTTTTTTATTGTTAGATTTCCCCAAATTTTCAGGGATGAAGTCTCAATTCCTTTTTTATAACACTTATCATGACACACTTATCAAATACATTATTATTTTGAAGATTGAATCGTTTAGTTTCCATATATACATGGTTTTCCGGTGAGAGATTTCTCAAAAGGTTCCTAAATAATTATAAATTTGGTAACGCGGAAAGAGTTAGGGAGTTTTTGGGAATGAATATAAACATATTTTTTATATACCTGCGTTGTAAATATCTTTTCCGTTGCAACAAATCGTTCATAATCGAGCATTTTGCTGCACAAATGATGTATTAGTATTTTACGGCACAAATAATTGCGTCATTACACATTCAGCGAATCGCAGCTAGAGAATCGTGGAGAAGCAACGGTGAACGTATCCGACTACCGTTTTCTTGCAGAGATGCCATACATCCGAGGCGTCACAAGAAAGTTGTTTCGCAAAATTAAGTTTGATTCTCTTATAAATTTATAATGCTGTTATACAAAAAAAAAGCAACTCGTTTATAATATTTCATTGCATTCGTACATTTTTTGAAAACTCGCTCCCAACGTCGCTCATTTTCAAAACGTGTACTAATGCAATAACGCTTGACATTATAAATTAATCGGATAAACAATGATGTACAGTTATGGGTAGCACGCGATAAACCACACAACAAATATCACAAACGTCAACACTTGGGTTGAAACGTGAACTACAATGACAGTATCCGAGGTTGCAGGAGAACGCTTCTGCCTTGTGACTAAATTGATAAGGTGGGAAGCAACGCCAAGGGAAGGAAGGGGAGGGCCTTGTTTTGGCGAGCGCCGCGCCGCTCGGGCAGCAACAGGTGGTCGTTGCGGCGGGGGGGGGGCGAGGGAGGCGGCGGCAGCAGACCGGCTGACGCTTGGCCGCACGGCGCTCCGCGGCCGCCACCCTCGCGCGAACTCCTTTCTATGTTTGCCCCGGGAGCGGATTTCGTCCCCCTCATGCGGCTGGTCAGCGCTTCGAACGAGGGCTCGATGGCACGTTGCTCCAGCAACCAACTCTATGCAGTTGGTGCGTCGTACGGTTTGGGATTTGTGCGGGGTTTAATTCGTATTCGGTTTCGTCCTGGGTTAAACTATGTACTCGTTACCCTCACTTCTGATCCCAGAGTGGATGAAAGGTGGAGAGAGGGAGGTACTTTCGTCGCCTATGGCGCAATCACGCGTTGAATGGCCAATTATTGGCGTGGCCGAGCACGCTGACCGCGAGCCCTCGATATCAGGAAGGGCCGGGAGGATCACTTTAAACCTCAGAATAATTATGACGCAGAAAATTAGAGCAGGATAGGTCAATGTGGCGTGCATCAGTTATTGAAATACAGTTAAAGCTTATCGGGGTCACGGACGGAGCTATTTCCTCCGCTCGAATGAAATTTCTACGCTGTCTTAAATTATTATTTTCTCTTCTGTCTCTACATGCAACAACTTTGTCAGTCTTGTTTTATAGACAGAAAATCAAGTATTTTGGATAGCCGTTTTACGTCAAAATAATAAAATATGTTTGCAATGAACTAAAACTGTCTTGTATACATTGATATGTAATTTAATTCTATACATTGATTAAAATATTGTATTTTTTTTGACATTTTAAACTCCAGCTTGAGGATAGAAATTATGATTTTCCGAAACATTTCTATATATGTAATAATACACATATTCGAAAACTGCAAACCTATTTTATTATTTTGATGAAAAGTGCTATCCAAAATACTGGATTTTCTGACTAAAATATAGACCAAATGCAGGCTGACAAATGTACGCGTCTCTCTCGTTTTGAAGCGTCTCTCTCGTCTATATTTCTATTGTACTGTCGGGACGTTGGGATATAACTCATGCAAATTCTGTGGCCAATTTGTTTTTTCAATACAATATTTTATAACGTTTTTTAAAAGATCCTCAGAAAAGCGCGTTCCGCCGGCCGCGCTCTCGTCGTGCGTGGGCATCGTGGAGCGCTGGCGGGCGGGAGGGCGGGCGTCGCCGGGTCGCGTGTGGGTCTCGGGCCCGGCGGACGGACACGCCATAACGAGTGCGAATAAGATGTTAATCGAGCGCAAATGAATATGGAACAGCCACCAGGCGCCGGCGCGGTGCGAGGCGCAGGAATGTGGAATGCGCGCACGGCGCAAGTGCGTTCACCTCGGCCCCCGCGCCGCGCCGCGCCCTATTCCGCAGTACAAACCACCGAGCGTCGTTTCATGAATTTTACGGCGCTGGAAGGCGTTTACGCGATGCGCTTGCACCCGAGGCGGCACGCGCCGGCACGTGCCGGGCCCGGGGGACTCGTTTGCTTGGCGAATCAACTGCGGTGAGAGATATAGGAGACTGCTGGTAGGGGTTCTCATCGTTAATGTTTGTGTTATGCGTGTACTTCGCGCCGAAAAGAAATATATAGGGTAGTCATGCGATCGTGTCGCAGGGTTATAAGTGGTTGATCACTAATCTGATGAAATTAAATTCTGTAAATGTCCGTTCAAGCATGCGCGCGCTTTTTGCCTAAGAGTTCTTATCTCTGAAAGTTCTCCCCAAATTTTGAGTTGAATTACTAAGTGACAGTACTGCATATTTGTTGCTCTGGACTGAGTGAATAGGAGAAAAATATTGTCAACGGACCGAAATTTCCTTGCGGAATTTGAATTTATTGTGGAAAATAGGATACTTTAATGGAATTATCTCTCTGTGCTCTCTCGATTGTGTAAGGAATTATGAAAATATATGAATATTGTAAGTGTATCAACATTAACTTTCCTACGTTACACGTAATATTTTTAGCTGTCAACGCGTATTTATCTCTGTCACACTGTGTCATACAAACATGTTCATAGAATATTCCGCGATTAACTATTATCTCTTCTCGTACTGCTCGTATTCCCAAGGCCGTACCTCCCCAACCCCCAGCCGGCAAAGGTACACGTCCGGTGGAAAGGTTCGTCAGCTCCTTGCGGATTACGAGACGAGAATAAAAAACTCACGCGTTGGCTTGGAGTTCCGCCGTGATGGTGGTCGCTGCGGTCGCTCCGTGGAAGGGAAGGAGGCAAAGTTTAGAAAACATTCATATTTCGATACATCACCAACGGTTTTCGATGTCGATGAAAATATCGACCAAAACATCGATGTTTTAAATGTGATGAAACATTGCGAACATTTGAAACCTTTCATATGTCCGGGTTCTAATGTGATACATAGCATGTCAATATTACTTTAAAGTATATTCTGCCTTAAAATTGACATATTTCTTTTCTAATGAATGTTCTATGTAGTCAAGGTTTAAATTGCAGTTTAACGATAGTACAAACTAATCAAGAAAGGTAACAACACAGGAGAAAAGTTTTAAATAGAATGGGATTTGGTGCAACCTGGGGATTGACAACAGTGGGAAGTGTCAATGGCTGTTCCTCAAATAAAATAAATACTGGAAATTTTATTTATATCACGAGAATTTTTATTTTGTACGAATCGACGTTTCTGGACAGATATATCGATCTGAAGAAAGCAAAGTCGATGTTATAATATCGATGTTTCTGTTCGAAAATATTAATGTTTAAAAAACTTCGATGTTTTTTGGCCTCCCTCGTCACGGAACCCGTTTTTAAGCAACCGCAACCCACCGCGCAGCCACCGCCCCGTCGGTATCGCTTGCCGCCCTGCGTCTGGTGGTTGAGGTTTCCGACATGTCGCTGGAAGCTCACGAAAGGGGGCGTGGTGTGTGTAGAGTAGGAGACAAAGGAAGCCGCCCTGGCAAATTGCATTGAAGGGAATTTAATCACATCTGTTGTGTATACAGACAACAGACCTTCGGTTCGGATTGGAGAAGAGCATTAATGGGGCATACTAAATGATTGGGGGGAAGTGTGGTAGCTTGCCATTGTTTTCCTTGCCCGGCCAGAAATTACCGTAGTGCCATCTGGCTCCAGAGGCAAAGTATTTCATTGGACATATGTCATTCCTCAGCATCATCGTTTCTTCAAAGCTTTTTTATTGACCAAGCTAAGACGACATTTTTTGAGGAAGTTATGCATTTTTTTAATCACATTGGGAACTAGTCTCACACTCTTCTTGCAAAAACAGCGAACCTCTAGACATTCCATCTTCATTTCATGGGGAGAACTTGATGCTGATGTAAAAATGTCTCTGAAATTTGTGATAATTTGGTCATGTTTTCGGGTCATTTGCACCGGGATTGAATCAACTACTAGAATTCATGAGATGGTGTCCTGGAGCAACAGCCCGCACGGAAGGCAGCTTTGAGTTACCTCACTATCCCTTGTTTAAACCGATTGGTCCAATGCATACGGAAAGGCGAAGTGGTATCGATGGAAGAGCATTTCTCTTCAATGTTTCTAGACCACAGATACTGCTTGTGAATCGGTATCGGTATTTGCTGAAAATGATATAAGCAAAGTGGAATTATGTTAATTGACTTCTAAAGCATGAGGTCATTACGATCTCATAATATTCCAGTAACAACCTTCACTTTCAAAAAATAAGTTCGTCATATAAAAATTTAATATAATTAATGCAATTTCCCAACATGTGGATAGTTCATACCATTATTAAGTGTTCAATATTTCGAGTAAGCGCTTTATTGCAATGTTTCTTCTCAATTCTTGTGGTTTTGATTGTTTTCGATTATGTATAATCCTTTGAAGAGTAATTAAATGGACTATTCTACAAATGATTTAATATAGATAGAGCATATGTCAGGTACTAATACAGAAAAAGCTGGTGATGCCCCATATGAATGACTTATTTCATTAATACAAAAATGTACTGCTTTGTTACAGAATTAGATGCAAGTCTTCCGCAAATCCTCTCCGTTTTAATAAGATGAATAAAGGCTGAGAGGTAAGTACGAATTTGAATCTTATATTCTTAAAAAAATATTATAAAATCTTTGTTGTTTAAATTACGAATTAGTAACGTAACTATTTATTAATCAAATGTAAGACATTAAATGATTCCTTGAATCATGAAATCATTTGATTAATAAATCATAATCATCAATGTTTAAACTATTTTTATACTAATGGAAAATTAATGGATTTTTGTCAGTGGTGCACCCAAAGGTGCTCATTGGTGCTTCATCATTTTTGAAAAAAGAAACTACAATACTTCGAATAGTTGGGATTTTCCAGTTATAAAGGCCGAACTGACGAGATTTCACCCGACTCGCGTCTTGCGTCCATAGATCCCACGTACGTGAAAGGCAGTCCACACGTCCAGGTGTCCGAGCCCCGACCGGCAACAGGCGTTCTTGTGAGTACTCCCCCTTCCCCCAGGCTCCGGCGAGCGGCCGCCCGTCCGCCCGGTCTTTTTCTTGGAGCTCTGATCACATGCAGCGCCGGCCGCCTCCACGTCCTCGCCACCTGCGCCGCCCGGCCACACTCCCACCCCATCCTCCCACCCACCCCTCACCGCCTTTACTACTT
>BOPP01000056.1:7117691-7133864 GCA_017312745.1 Gryllus bimaculatus
TATATATATATATATAAAAATAAATCGCTTGATGCAAAAACCCTTCATATTCACTTTCCTCGATTTTTCAAGAGAAGCGAAAAACTGAATTACTTTACACGCGATTCTGCACCAAACAAAAACTTTAGCCAAATGTTACACCCACAGTTCGCGGCTCGCATGAGATAGTTTTGTACCAGTCGATGCGTCTGTTATTATATCGTGTGATCAGTCTCCAAATCTGTTTAAAAAATGCACACGAGTTTATGGTCCAAGCGATTCAAATATGGTCCATCTCATCGATTGTGCATTTAAATCTGATATCCCGTCCAATTTGGCCACATCTACAATTTTGGCGAATACGAGTTTACGTCACCGTTTGGTTCAGAATAACTTACTTAGTTTTGGAAAATGACAAAAATACGTTCTTTGTTAATAAAATCTTAGCAGGAGTAATTCTCTGTTTACTTTAGTCTATTTGCTCTGAGATGTAGGCTTTACAACGTTCGCATGCTGAACATCTCATGGAGATGAGACCTTTTCGTAACAACTAATTTTAAGTATAATGAGGGACAGATATTCCTATAATGAGGGACAGATATTCCGTGTATCTACGTATAACAGGTAATATTGCGATGCCTATTGCCTAACAGATACCAATTAAGTGAAGAACTGGAAGTCTAGATAATTGGCAGTTCAGTGACTCTAATATCTTGATATCTCGAAATTTCTTTGTTTTCACTTATGATATTCATTAAAAATTCGCTGAAAATAGTTTTGTTGAAATATTCTAAAAATATATTTTCCACCTAAAATTTGGTAAATTGAGATGCGTTTTTTGGATGCAGAAAACTTTAGAAATGTATTGATTATAAACAGACGTAAATTATTATTACAGTTGTGATCGCACATGTTATAAATGTGGATCAGAATACACAACTAAAACATAAATTCGTGAATGAACCATTGGGTAAAGAAAATGTTTCACACGTTGTATTTTTGTATACCGTAGAACAGAAAAATGTGTGTATTTGACATGCGGTCCTGCTTCTCAATCTCTCAATACAAAGCGGTCCCTCTGTAGAAGGTTGGTGTTGCAGGAACGTGACAAGGGATTATCCAGTCGTCCAAACTGATCGTAAACAAAACTCGGAACCTGCGATCGCTCGCGCGGCTCTCCGGAGTTGCGTGAAAGGGCGGAATTAGGGGCCGGCGCTTGAACGGGGCTTCGCAGGTAGTCGGGCGGAGCGCTTCCCAGGGCCCCCGCCGGAGGCCGAGCCGGCGGCGCGTGAAACGGCAGCCGCGCGCCCCGCCCCCGCCCCCGACCACGCCCCCTCCGCCCCGCGGACTCGCCCACTGTCCACGGCTCCTGTTCGATCCACGCCCCACTGGCAAAGGTGGCTCAGCGCATCAAGTGATTTTAGCGACCGGCGTCTCGGATCGGATTGCTTTCCGTGGATTCTCAGGTCAACACCACGCGAATGCCGGAGCAGTATCCTAACAGACGGGCCACGGACAGCGCGCGAAACGTGCACTGCGCTTACTGGCCAAATGATCTTAGCTGTTGACGCGCTCGGAAACACTAATCAATCGATCCACGTCCATGCCTAGACCCTCCCTTAGCTCGCCGACCTTGCATGTCGAAAGGCAATGTATTTGTTCAGCCTTCGCGTTCACTCGAGAGCAAAGTCACTCGCCAGAGTCATCGTCAAAGTACCCGTTCCCCGTTATTACTCATTCGCTCGCTTCAATTTCCTCCCAAGGCTACTCCACTATCCCCCCCCCCCAACTCGAAGCTCACAGCCACGCCTTCGCCTCCACTTCCACCCACGCGCTGCTCGCTCTGCTACCTGCGGCCGCACCCGCGGAGCCTCCGCCTGGCGCCAGTCAACCGGGCCATTCATTCACAAAAGAGCTGTGAACGGGAATGAATTCAGACGGGCCACTCAATGCACTTGTCAGCCAACTCAGGAAATGCTGGATGCGTGGGAACTAACTTGTGAAATGGAACGTTGCGAGAATGTCAGCGTAGATGTTTATCAGAAATCCGGAATAACTTCATTTCGGTGAATAGTTTGCTTTCTCCTTTAAATGCATAAAATGTAATTCTGTCACATCCGATGCATATTTGGAGCCATCGCAAATTTTATATTAGAATGATAGTGTTTAGTAGTGGACACTGTCATTCATAACCTGTGTATTGCAACCACTTTTCGTATGAATAATGTCAGTATTTATTCAGTGGAGCCTTAACAATTTCTTCCACTTTTTACTACATTAGGTGGGGTATAAAGAAGTTTCGCATCACGTACTCGTCTATGAATTATGTTACACATTTTACCCAAATTACCTGTTTATGGCCTTGTTTTGCAATTGTCAATTCTCTAAAGCACTGAAATCTAATATATTAATTAACAAATTCAGGGAACATTTGGATTATGCGGACAGGTAAATCGCAAATGTCAATGTTTTGTCTATGACGTTTCCAGGCATTGAAACCAGTAAAATATTCTGTAAATCCATTTTGTCGCTCTTCTGAGAAAACTACGTAAGTCAGAATTTTTCAACTATTGTAAAGCCTTTCAAGATGGAAAGTCATTTTTGTCATCAATATTTAATGCTAAAATATACCTTTTTGCATTCTAAAGGCTCTAAACTTGCCGTTTAGTGCTGTAGAGGCGAAACACGAAACCTTATTTTTATACACAATGTAAAATTTGAGCTATTTTTCCCTTACGTGATCTTCACAATAAGACGAGTTGTTCACTTTCCAACCTCAGAGCCACAGGCGTTTGAACAGTCAGTGTGCAAACATGCTGAGCCCAACGCTGCAAGTTCAAACCTCGCTTATGGATGTTTGCCATTGTGGTTGCAACACATGTTTGCAGACATGTCTCACCACTGCATATTGAATCTGTACCATTAGCCTACTCGCAATCATTTATTTTTTAAACATCATTAGCCCTTCACAGCGGCTCCACACATTCGGCATTTGGCGAATCCTGAGCAACCGCTAACCGAATCCCGAATAGAGTGGACGGGTTGCTTGCGATTCGCAGAGCGCCGAACATTCGGTATTCGCCCTATCCACCGCGTGTCGGTCTTTAGGACACATCAAAGGGAGCGAACATTCGAAGAACACGTCAGCTGTTCCGGATTGGGCGAGTGGTAGCTCGCTGTTTGGCGAATGCCGAATGTGTAGAGCCGCCTTAATATAATGATTAAAACGTGATGGATTTTGTCGCGAGGAGCGATCTTGGGAGAATTATTCGTATTCCTCTTTGATTCTTGACAATTTTAAAAATTTAAATATGACATGAAGATGAGAACTGTACATCAGAATTATCATACAGCGATTTACGATATATATATATATATATATAATCTATAACCTAGTTATCTATGGGGTGGTGGGTATTTTCAGTATTATATATATATATATAAATATATAATGTATATATATATATATAGTATTATTTTGAGAGCCATGGTCGTAGTGATAACGTTTATTGAAACAATTTGAAGTCGAAAACGATTAAATTGCAAATTGACTGGTAGATGGGTGGCGTAATGTTGGCTTTCAGACTCTCTTTAGGACAGCTTTCCTAATAGCCAAAGAAAGGGACAAGTATCGTCGTGCTCACGAAAGGAAAGCCTGACTTGGGGCAAGTGCCATAGAGGGGTCGAACGAACACAAAGGTCCTGGAACTGCGTAATCGCCCATCTAGCGACGGTCTCCGGATCCCCATCCCGCCGCAGCGGTATTGTTCGTTCGGCGCGGGGGGCGGGGCGGCGGCGCGCCTGGACGGGGTGTGCGGCGGGGGCGATGGGAAAACGGCGTCATCCATTGTGACAGGGGGGCGCTCTCGAAGGAGATGGGGCGGGGCGGGGCTGGGCGGTGGGAACTTGCCATATTGTCCTTCGCAGGGACGCGCGTCTTCTCCTGAACGGCGCGTGAAAGCTTTCCGTTGCCGCCGCTGCCGTACCCGTCCGTCCGTCTGGCTGGCTGGTTGGGTTCGGCACCGCGGAATCTCAGGCACTCTCAGGGCAGAAAAATACGCCAAGTTCCGTGCGAACCGTGGGACGCCGCCTGTTTGAGGGATCGTGGCGTTGGGTATTCTGGGAATTCGGGCGTTTAATATGTGCCCCGGCGACCTTCCGCTTCTCTCGCCTTTGTCGGTTCGTTTCGGGAGCGGTGGTAAAAGGTTTGGACGAAATGTTTGAAAAAGTTTTATTGTGTTTGCGGGCTTTTCTCAATCCGCTGAAAGCGCGGTATGCGCCGAGCGAAAGTATTCGGCGCGCCGTTGGTGCGGGAACTATGTTGCACGACTTTGAGGAAGAGCCTGAAGTCGGCGGGGATGGAGGAATGGCTTGGCAAGGTTACATTCTAATATGCCTCCCTTCCATTATATAACCGGGTTCTCTGTTGGCTTCCGTGGTCTGTGTCATTATGATCCTGGCTGCCCGGTTGATATTGAGTTTTTGTCATCGTCACTGCTGTTTCACTCCTGGCTCTGAGTGATCTTTCAGAGCTACTCTAATTCTTTTCGCGGGATGTGATGAAGGGACGTTGGAGCTAGTATAGTTTTCCTCTTGAATAACCGTTCATACCTCAAAAACGGCCAATTCCTACAGAAACACGAGGCAATTATTTAGTTATTCACTTCACACTTAAGGTTTTTTTTACTAGTATGATTAGTGGTACGTCATAACAAGAGAAAGAGGATAAAATAATCGCCCTACGTATGCACACCGAGACCAAAGTGACAATAGGTTTCATTTTCGGATATCGCCCGATGTTGTCGGTTAACGATTTGTTTCGATTATGGGTAATCAAAGAAGCTATTAGAGGCAACAAGAGAAGCACGGCGCGTGGAAACCTTCCATCATCTTCCTTAAATGAGCTCCAGCAACGCATGCTGCAAGGTCTCGACCGTCGGTGCCCAATTTTATAGGCGACCAAGTGTCCGCAGTAAACGCGATCGTGACGGAATCAGCCTCGATGGCTGGGCGCTGGGGAAGCGCCACGCAGTGGGTGTAAATCACAACCAACGCTCCAAAAACAGTTTCTGTAATTGTGAACCTAGTATTTATATTGGCACAAAAATAAAAACATGTGAATAAAAACAATCATATACGGTTTTTAGTCACGTCTATCAATGTATCTGTTTAACAATTACATTTTTGTAATCAGAGATGTGAGAAACGTTACTACTTTCTTCATTAGTAGTTGAAAGACACTTTCTAGATTATGTTAACAGGTTTGTTATTACTATTCTTATGTTAATAAAGATTCAGAAACAGTTGCATGTTGATACAGACATTTTGCCGTCCTTGCAAAAGCCTTGATTTGAAATTCGTGTTATTTTTTATTACCTATAATTAACATGTTTCATTGAATAGAAAGAATCCAGTGTTGTTTACAACAACAACAATAACCTCAAGAAATGTCGAAATTTCTGGCTTGTGACAAAATTTAAAGTTTCTAAATCCATCACCTCCATTTAAAAACCTATCAATATATTCATATTAATACAATTTACAAATTAAAAACAATGTGTATTTTATTAATGTGGATATTCTGTTTACTTTTTCGTATTCGTACGTATACACGGAGCAATATTGGTACGTAATATAGATAAAGTTATAAGTCGCACTCCAGTATGATTGATAGTATTACAATAAGGAAAACTGGTAGGACTTTAGCGACAGACATTATACTCGTATGTACTGAAGCACATTCATGACATCTGAAGAAGCGTTACATGAGGGTGCCTCGTCAGGATTAATCGCACACAGGTCCATAGAGACACCGGACACATTTGGGGTCTCCGCGCGCGGCCCGCTGTCGGGGTGGAGGGGCGCGCTCGCGTGCAGGGCGAGGGCCTCCTGAGCGTCGTAACCGCAGCCCCCGGGGAGACAGCGCCTCCTCCGCATCTCCTCGCCGCAATCGAGAGGGCCTTGCGGAGACAGCTGCCGCGCGCCAGTGGAGCGGCGGGAGGGGCAGGCCAGCTGGAAAGCGGCGCAGCGCGTCGCCGCCCGCCCCGCCCCGCCTCCTGCGCCCAGCCTCCGCCGCCGCTGCTCCTGTCAGGGAGACTGAGTGATTCTTAACTAGAGGCTCCTGTTCTCGAGCAGAGGAGGACCGTTTTGGGGCTACGGGTGAGACCAGTATTGCTCTCTATATCATGAGAACGAAGTGGTAGAAGTTCGTCTGAGAGCAAGTCATGTTTAAAGAAGAGACCGGCGAACACGAAAATCATTATTTGTCCATATGCTTTTGAAAACTGTGAGGCAATATAACATTTTTTTAAAAATATGCCAAGCGAGTTGGTACAGGTGGAGGTGGCTCAGGGCATCAACTGATGTCACTGCATTGCTTCTGACCCAGAGGGTCTACGGTTCGAGCCACGACAGTGGCAGGATTTCGAAACTAGTTAGATAAGCAGTAGTTGGAGATCAGCCGTTTTCTAGAGGAAATTTCTAGCTGCCTGTCCTGATGGATGGATCCCGTGGCTTTCTCCTTGAGTTCTCCGATGAATAAGTGGCGAATGCTGGAGCAGTATCTTAAGAAAGGCGCCGCAGGCCACGCGCGATCTATCCTTTCTCTATCTTGTTCTCTCCTCATTTACATACACACATTTACATTCATTACATTAACAGGACTAATGGCCATAGCTGTTGACGCGCCGGAAATGCGAAATAATCAATCAATCAATCAATCAATCGACGATAGAAAAATACAAAAGTTTCTCTCGAAACACCAATTAAAAACATTCACCACTTCTTTTTATCGCTTACCCTTTTTCTCCGCTTATCTTCTTTTTTGTTTGGAAGAAGTAGCAAGAGATTTTTTCTGTTGTAATCGTTGTGGATTTTTGTACATTTAAAGATACATCGAAGTAAATACTATGTTCACCTCGTTTGTGAATCAAAGATAAGATTTCTTACTTTTAAAATTCACACAATTGGCAGTTTCGAACATCACATAATACTTCTTCTGTATGTCCTGTAAACAACGCAGTTAACACTACGAATGGTCATGAATGACGCGAGTCCATGAAAAAATTGCATAACCTCTAACTGGCTAAGTAAGGTAATTATCAGTGTGAGAAGACTTGTGTGCTCGTAAGAAGGATTTTGACATATAAATACATTGAAAAATGCGTTGCACACGCAATATTTTTTATGTAAATAGGGAAGTTCGAAGACAGGAGTGTTCTTATCGCCAACTCGGAAATGCGCAGTGAAGCGTCAACTGAGATAAACAATGAGGTTCGTGAGATTGGAATAGGTGGCATCGTGCTAATAGAAATTTGCGACTGACACAGTAGAGCTCAAAACTATACACACTTTAGCTCTTACTAGTCTTAGAAATTTATCATCCTACGCGGAATGGCCGCAGTGGAAATTTTGCGTCAAGTGTTGCCGTACGAGCACGTTCAGACCAGGCGAGCGTCGCGGCAGCGTTTAATCCGCGGCGGATTTTGTAACGCAGTCGGACGCGATTTTTTCCGCTGCCACTTTTCCGCTCGATTTTCGTGGTCTGCCGGTATTCGGGAGTCTGCGCTCCGCTTTTGGATCGAGCTCCCTTGCCTTCGCGCCGATCTCTGCCGCTCGAGTTGGGCGCCCGCTGCGGATGTTCCACGCCGGCCTGTGGGAGCCATAAACACTTACTTGCTGCTACTCCTTGTCACCTTACTCCACCTAATCTATCCGCTTCGTGCAATCAAGTTCGTGCGGCTGAAGCTATTCCTACTTCGGATTTTATCCACAAATTTTTTTTTAATCCGAACAGTATCCGCTAAGTCGGACATTGGCGAGAATTGGAAACTACGATTACGTAGGTTTCCACGGCCGGCGTTTCTGTTATCTATTAGGCTATCCGGGAGGAGCCGCATCTCTGTCGTGGCGATTGACGTTTCGGCCTACATGTTGTGGCCTTCCTCAGAGCGTACTGCTCAACGCTCAGCCATACGCTCTGAGGTAGGCCACAGTATGTTGGCGAAAACCTCGATGGAGAGATGGCTCGTCGAGGATTGTCTAGATCAGGGGTCTAACTTGCGGTCCGTAGTCCGCATGGGGCACCGAAACCTTTTATTGTAGGCCGCGAAAGGTTTTTAGTGAAAAGTAGTATTGAGCAAGACCATTGCGCGCCTAGGGCCCGCGCCCTGTGGGAGTCAACACGTGTTTGAATTTAAGCTTTGTGTTTCTAGTAAATTCAGAAACTCAAAGTCATTCCAGTGTGTTTCACAGCGTAATTCGTGCTACGGCCTGATACCACGCATGGCTTCATTCCCCTCCCCCGTTTCAAATCAGCCGGGCAAAGGGCAGAGATTAACAACACCGGAATGTCAGGTGTGGATCGCCCGAGTAATGCAAATATGGCCCGCAATCATATTGAAGATTTTAGGTGTAGCCTTTGAGGTCTTGCAGGTCTGACACCCCCGGCCTAGATAATATACTAGAATGGGAAACCATTCCTATCATGCACTCTAGTCTCGGAGCGAGCAAAAGCCGTCGGTGGCGTCTGGGCGGCGCGGCGCGTGCCACACGCAGGCCATTGCTCTGGCGGCGCGACCGACGACACCTTTTTGCGGGCGCTTCCTCCGCGGCCCGTGGCCCACGGCGGGAGTCCTCTCCTTGCGCCGACGGACGGGGAGGAGGAGGAGGAGGAGGAGGAAGGGGGGGGGGGCGGGCTCGGGCGAGGCTGGTCGCCTTTGCCCGCGCATGCGATCCGCCGCCGCCGGCGCGCTTCCTCCTGCGTCGCTGCGGTCGAGACTACTGCGCGAGTCCCCGCCCCGCCACCTGTCTCCCGCCAAGCGTAACAATATTATATATATATATATAATAGTAGGGTGTTTCTGAAAAAATCGCTGGTACCCTCCAGAATTAAAGTTTTACTTGAAAACACTGTCCAGGCACCCTAAAAGATTTTTAAATCTAATTTAGAGGGCGCACCAGTTCGCTCAAAAATGACCTTTTTCGATTTTTTTTTCCATTGTAACTACTAAGTACAATAATTTCATTCAAACAACATCCCGATTGGATATGTGTGCCCCGATGGTTTGCTTTTTTAAGACATAACATCATAAAGCTTTTCATTACTTTCAGTAACTAAAGTTCCTAGAAGTTATATATTTTTAGCCAATTTTTTTAGGTATTTTCCGTATCTTTAATCGGTTATAATTGTTTATATTTTGTTAGACGATAGGTTTAAAATATACAGTTGTTTGTTAACGTATTTACAGATAATCGTCATTTCAATAGAACATCGTACAGTGCGTCACTATAGGGGTTTCAAGTTCCCGAATGATGAAAACCGGTGATGCGTCAAGGAACGTTAAACTAATCTAGTATAGCTTGGGGTTTTGCCGGGCGGCTACCGCTGAATTGTTTTCTTCAATATTTAAGACTTCTAATAGCACATTATTGAGAAATGTTTGATGCGAATTTGAAAGAGTTGTAACATTACGATATTATACTGCGTATGGAAAACTCCAAAATAAGAATGTAATTTTTTTGTTTCAATGTATTAATTTAAGTTTGGAAGGCTGATATAACATTTGAGGTGATTATGGACGGTTATTTATTGGCTTTATTACTTTCAATATCAGTTTTCAGACTCAAAACGAGAGACAAGAACGTTTACCTCGGGATAACAACTTCTATCAGTAGCGGTGTGAAGCATATGAAAGTGTTACATATTCACTACCAGGTTTGCTAGATCGGCTACGCAAGGTGTGCTACTCTTCTTAATTTCCAGGTTCTAAGACACGAGATGATATGAAGTCTGGTTCCGCGTAGAGGAGTTTTAAGCGAGATTTAAAAATAAAACTCCGCAATCTGAAATGCGCACTACTGTGTTTAAAGGCTTCTCTCTAGTAGCATTTCTATTTCTTTTGCGCGAGGCCTGCCTCCACACGCCCTTCGCGTTGCGCAATTGCGCGCGCCATTCGAGATTGTACTTTAGCTTAAGCAATATGTGCAGCACAGTCGTTATGATATACTAACTTAATACATTGAGCGATTACTCAATAGCATAATTACCAGTCGCTGTTTCTCGGCCTTTGTTATAATTCTACGTATATAGTTCGAATAGATTTGGCATTGTGTTGTCAAAATAGATTATGGCCGGTGAATAAATGATACACGAAGATAAAAGTTAGTAGACCCGCGGGTAGACCTCTTGCTGTTGTCAAGATGTATCGATCACTACCAATGCAATTTGTGAATCTGAATCCCAAAGCCCAGTGGTAAAACGATAGTAAGATAGCTCTACTTCGGATTGTCTGTTCGTGCAGCCAGTCTGAATAATATCTTTTTTATATAGACTCTTCTGTAACTTCGGAGTACGATCTTCTGTTTGTCCATTTTATAATGTGCGACCGGGAAAGCTCGTGTTTTTGAATATGCTTGCTACGCATCGCAACTCCCGTAAATTTTTCGTCAAATTTTTTTGCGGGCATTTACGTTCATTAGTTTGATAACTTTCACTCTATTCGCATGCTCCTGAAATTGCTACACGCGTGTCATTCTTCCTGTATTAATGTGATAATCGTCACAACTGGTCCAGGGATGCATTCGCGCGTGCGCCGCGGCGGGCGCGCCTGCTCCCTCTGGCGCGCTTCTTGACTCACCCCGCTGCCCGCCCCCCCGGGCCGCCGCGCCGCCCGCGCCCGCGCCGGCTGGCCCGCTGGCTGCCATTGCCTCCCCTGCCGTCCCCCTCCCTCGCCCGGCAGCGCGGCGGCTTTTTCGGGCGCTCGTGGCGTAACTGCCGGATAGGCGTCACCCCGGCCGGCGTTTGCGCGCTTTTTACGCGACTGTTCGCGCGTACCCCGCACCGCGCCACCGCCCTGTCCGCTCCGTCGCCACTTCACCGTCCGACCGCGAGAAGAGGCTCAGGCTATCACCTGATGGCACTGCAGTGCCTCTGACCGGGAAGTCCTAGTCGTGACAGTGGCAAGATTATCGACACTAGCTTGTCAGCTAGGTCGAGTTGAGACGGTGTCTGGAGAAGAATTCTAGCGACCGGCTGCTCTGATTAGCAGTTTTCATAGTACTTTATGCAACACTAGTAAATAGAGAAGTGTTAGACAATTGCCAGAACGGAGTGAACTCGTTTTTCCGCGGATCGCATAGTAGCACGTACTTCTCAAGCGCCTGAAACTGCACAGCACGAGCACTTGCCCGAGTGGAAACCTAGATGCTCTTGGGGCTCAGCCAACTTCCTCTGGCCCCCCTCTCCTTTCCAACTAAAGCACAAGGGCAAGTGCAGCTAGTTCTCTTTTCGTATTCGACAGTGACACAATGGCAAAGGCAAACATTTTCCTGAGGTCACAGACAAGTGGATTTCCGCACACCCATTTACATGCCTTGATTTGACTGTTTGGACAGCACTTTAAATCCAGAGTAAGGGTTAAACTATTCCATCAATACTATTGAAATTTAAATTTGACTTTAGAGCTGCAGTTTGACCATTGTGGCTACTACATACTACATTAGTGGTGGTTTACGTAAAAAAACATTTCAATATTTATTTAATATTGTTGACTCCTGATTAACTGATATTATAAAAAGCTGTTTAAGAAGAGAAAAAATACATTTCCCCCAATTGTTTAAAAACGCAAAAATTAGTGGGGAAAATGTGCTGAAGCATAAAATAGATGGAAAAGGTGGTAAAATGTAGTAATCTTAAGAAAAGGTGTAAAAAGGAGCACAAATTGTGTTTATTATGCTTCATTTTAAGCCTTAGTACATATATTAAACTAAATGTATGAAAAAAGCTATATTTTTGAGGTGCCGCACCTTAAAATCTTAAAATCT
Organism: Gryllus bimaculatus; assembly: GCA_017312745.1. Taxonomy (NCBI): domain Eukaryota; kingdom Metazoa; phylum Arthropoda; class Insecta; order Orthoptera; family Gryllidae; genus Gryllus; species Gryllus bimaculatus. The sequence continues at coordinate 7,129,494 of BOPP01000056.1, forward strand.
TTTCCCTAGTATTCACACAATTCTATAATTCTAGCGTCCACGTTCTTCTACTCATGACTTCCGTCCTACCAACCTTCGTCCTGGAGTACGTTCCGACCGTCCCGCCGTTTCGTCCTGCCACCCGTTCCATCGTTCCGATTATCAGTGACGACCTGTGATCGATCCTTCCAACCTGCCGTCCGTGCTTACCGTTTCATCCTTGCTTGCGGTGTGCGGTCCGCATAGTCCCGTGCCGTCCGACCCGCTCGGCCTCCCATAGCATCCGACCGTCAACGTATTTCGTTCTGTCGCGTCCGCGGCCTGGCAACGCACGTTTTGCAAGCGCTGGCGCTCTCGCCGCCGGCCTCCCCTGCGCCCGCTGCGCCTCGCGCCGCGGAATGACTGCCTGCGCGCGGCAAGCGCAGCGCGGCAAGCGCAGCGTGGCGGGCGCAGCGTAGCGGGTTTATGGGCGGCCCTGATTACTCATCTCCGCGCACGCGCGACGGCGCGTATTCGGGAACGCAGGGTTCCACGCGCCGTCCACTGGCTGGGGCGTTGCGCAGCCGCGGTTGCCGTGCTGTAGAACAGTAGTTCTCCGACGGAACGATGGATATAAACCCGAGGAAGGATTCGAAAGGAGCATAAGAGCTAATGAAATGATAAAAAATATATTTTATACTCGTAGCAATGTCAGTTTCTGCGTTGTCCACTGATTATAAAATGTCCACTAGTGACGGTCAACCAGTCATAAACGTTTGCTCGTACAATTTCATCTGGCATGTTTTAACAGTTTTATTGTAATCGTCGCGACGAGCATTTTAGTCATTTTAGTACATATTGGGAGTTCCATTTATTGACTTGACGTGCACTTTGTTTGAAAAGGTATAACAGACTGAAAGTTGATAAGACTTATAAGTTAGTGTTGATTCTACAATTAATCATCATTATGTAGAATGCACGTGAGTTGTCAATGTTGTTATTAATAGTATTTATTGCAACTAGTATTAATATACATTCTTAATACAATCCTCCCAAGAGCAAGTCTTGCTTCGAATAGTATATCTAAATTACAAAGTATTCGAGATATTACGTTTCATAAACTCATTTGTACATTGTTTTAATGAAGCGCAATACATCGGGCGAACAGTTAAAAATATTTGTTCAAATGACAATGACATTGTTGGTGAATGCGTTGGGACTACGAGGTAAAATCTCAGAATGCAGACATTAAATTCAGCGCTTATTGTCCTGTAGTTGGATGAACTTGTTTCGATTACTTTACCGTTTATTTATTTATTGCTAGTGATTTCCCTCGTACAGCTCATCAGTAGTCACGACATTAGGGCAAGTGGTATTATCCCGAATGGAGACACCCGATATACGATGTTGACTCAACATCATTCCGGCAATCGAGAATCTGTTTGTATTTAATTGGTGCCATATTCGGACTCAAAAGCAAGTGATGAACGACGGCAAGTTGTTTAGTAAAACCGTCGTTGGCCAGTTTGCCCTACGTCGCCCTACGGGTTCTCGGCGTTTCCTTAATATATTCCCACTGGAATCCATTTCCTGCGGCGACAGAACGATCTGGAATCGGAAACGTGTTCCGTAACGTCCTCATAAACCCCGTAGATCATGAGTCCACTGCGCTCACGTGTGTATCTCGTGTACGAAGCCACTTACAAGAACCGTTGCTCAGTACCGGGCTCCGCTTCAGCCACCACCTAATGGCTGCGGGAAATCGCTGTTCGCCAATGCCGGCGCTCCCGTTTCTGCAGCGGAGAGGTGCGCGGCTTTTACATTTTACTTAAGGCAGGCAGTCCCCGTACAAGGCGGTGGGCTAATGGCCAGGCGCGATTAATCCGAAAAGGCGCAGGCCGCCCGTATAATTTCGCTCGCAATTAGCCGGAGCAGGACCATCCAGGCCCGAGCCTCTCCGCCGAGCTCTTAATAGTTTCTGAGGGAGACGCCGTGGTCGTGGCAGTCTGGGACGGGTGGGGTGAGGTGATGGGGGGTAGGACAGGGGATCAGGGAGGTGACGCGCCGCGGGTTGGTCTGACGGGGCGGGAGCGGGCGGGGGGATAATCGCGCAAGGTAGGGTGGACAGCTGAACGAGGCGGGGAGGCAGGAGGGGGCGGAAAGATGGAGCGGCAGGACGTGAGGCCAGGAGCAGGCGTAACCGACACTTCGAATTTATTTTTATATGCTAAATGTAATTAACTTGTTTGGGAAAAAAATCTATTGAAGTAGGAGTAAGTGAAATCGGCAGCGCCAGACAACTTCTTATTGACTATGTTGTGAAGCTGTTGCTTGTTCACTTGCGTAAATCCGAGAGCTAACACTTAATTAGGAAAGGTAAGGATTCTGAATGTTCTCCAACGCACATCAGTTTCAAAAGAACATTCCCTTAGTATCGTTTGCTTCAAAAAGGATTTCCGTGCTAGCAGACTTATTGCATCGTGAGATGCTTAAGGCGTTAATGAATTTTCATAATCATCAAATATCTCTCTCACAACTTCCATGTTACATTTACATACCCAAGTACTGGTGTGTTGCAGGTATTATATTTATAAAATGTATAGAAAATCTAATCATCTAGAGTTTTTTTAAACTGTGAATAATTTAATTAATAAAATAGCTCTCAAAACGAAAACAACTCCGTGATTCTTATATCCTTTAATTCAAGAGGCACAATGGACAGATGCTTGCAGATATAGCTTTTGCAGATCTATGTTTTCACTATCTCCATATTTATTCCTTAGACTAATCTTAAATCCCGTTGAATTAGTTGCAGAATAATATACTATAAATGTAAGCATGGACGTACTTGTTGAGAACTACAAAAAGGACTCGGCAATCGAAATCAGGCACTTGAAAGATAACGCATGCGTTTTGATAGATGATCCTGGCAATGTATTAAATATTTCGGTTTCACGACTGACAAAGAACTCTTATAATTATGTTGAAGTCGAAAATAGCTCGTAAGCGGGGAAGAAAACACCCCTCTTGATTAGAGGGCCAGGCCAGGGCGGCCGTTGGTGAGGCCGGGGCCGTCGTGAATATTCAAATCGCCGTTCGCGGTGCGGACCAAAGAGGAGAAAAAGTCGCGCGCTCTTTTGCATGGCGCGCCGCGAAACGCTTTGCGATGCGGGATGCACTTCCGAAACACGGTCTGCCGTCGCAACGACCATTGTGCCAGGCGCCCGCGCGAAAAACCCCAGGCACATTGGCCTACTTTTCCGTCGCGTGGGAGCTAGACGCCAATGCCCTAGTCAAGGCCCGGGCACTTCCACGTCCTCTCGTTTCGACGGCATTGTCTTCCATGTCGCCGATGTGTTTTCACCGCCTGAGCGTCATTTCGTGTCGGATCTGCCATCGCGGTTTTTCGTCTTGTCGTTTACGTATTCAGGCCGGCTGTTCCGTGAGACCCACTGCTTTGTACTACCGCTCGCTCGCCCGTCGTAACCGCTCCGACCTGGACTCTTCTCCGCCCCCTCATATCTCCACGTTGCCCAGGCACTTCTCCCCACCCGTGTATTGCCAGCTTCGAATAATTCTTCGTATCCGACCATTCTTTTCTCCTTCCATGCGTCACACCCTGTCCCTCCTGTGACACTTCCAACACATCACTGATCACTCCTCTTCAGCACTTCTCTGCCTGCGTCCGTCACCCCCTTCGACTGCTCCGAGCCTGCGACGCTTTCCTGCCTCTGACACTTTCCGGTATTTGATATTCCTCGCCTTCGAAACCTCTCCGCCACCGACACTTCCCCATCTCCGTCTCTTAATTACCTTCGTTCTTTCCGCTGGGAGAGGTGACTCACGGCATCAACACTGGTGTCACTGCAGTGACTCTAACTGGAAGGTTCGAGTCCCGACGATTGCAAGATTTTTGTTAGTAGGAGCTGGGTCGAAATTAGCCGCAGGCTGCATCACTGACCAGGCAGCCAGCTGCACTGATAGGTAGTTTTCTGTGGTCTCCGATCAATACGAGGCGAATGTCGGAGCAGCATTCTACCAACGGACACTCGCTGCGCGCGATCTTTCCGTCCCATTCCTTGTCCTATCCTATTCACATGCACTACACTGCCGGAAGCTTAGGGCTTGTTTCCGCTAGGGCGGCGCCCGGCTGACAGGAGGTTCCTGGTTGGGAAAAACTCCGCTGGCAGACGGTCGGTCGGCACCGGTTCTCGCAATCCAGCGAGGCATCGCCTTCTCTCGAGCAGAAAACATGCACTACACGTATGGGACTAATGACCTTAGCAGTTAAAGAAGCAGTCTGGAATCAGTAGTAATCAATCAATCGTTCGTTCGTTCTTTTCACACCTCGGATACCACCCTGACTCACATTCTTTACTGCTACATCGCGCATCTGTTCTTTTACCACCTCCA
>BOPP01000056.1:7144395-7193961 GCA_017312745.1 Gryllus bimaculatus
ACATCTAGCCCCGATCACCCGCACCGCCAACGTCTTTCTCCTCCTGCGCCACCTCCCCCTCCGCTGCCCCCTCTTCCGGTCTTCCTATTTTCCCGCTGTTCACATCTACCGTCACCATCTTCTATTCCGTCCACCTCTTTCGCCGACCACCTCTCACACCGACCACGTTCCCCGATGATCAAGCCTCCGGTACCATGCCTCCCGGCATCCACCCTCCCCATCGCCCGCCTCCACGATCGGCAGCCATTGCATCCACATATCATGAAAAACGAATGAGAGCCAGATATAATTATTGACTGTGCAGTCATGCATATTGTAGGTAAATTGTGTTACTGCGTTAGAAGAATCTTCTTTGCCAAAGAGATTCCTTGAACTTTGCGTAGGAAAAAGGTGACTGTGTGCTGCGTTGCCCCACGTGCCACCTTGGGGATTTATGTTACTCGCTTATCTGGACTTTTTGTCTATGTCTTCACGTGCTATTGCAGTAATATTTCGCCCCTGTGTCAATCTTTACATTGTCTTCCACGTTCTGAACATTCGTATCCGTGAGGGTTCTTTTTGTTTATTTATACCAGTTTGTTTGAGTCATTGAACATATTTTGTATATACGATACCATTTGTATTGTAATCTTTTCTATGGATATTTACAGTTTTGTGTTCCCTGTGTGAGGTAGTGTATTATATAGGTAGGTTCCGATTTTAAGGTAGAATACTGTTAAGGCAATCCAGGCGACATGCCAGTTCGAACGGCACAGGACAACGTTTTGTAGAAATGTGATATTACCGAGATTTTACTTTCTGAGCGGCGCTATGATCACTACGAACGTAGAATGAGTGATCCAAAGTGAAACCCGAAGACAACACGAAGAGGGTCTTTCCACGAGCCGAATACTTGGCTCTCAGGAAAGAACATTTGACTTGCGTATGGCGTGCGTGACGCCGCATGCACAGGTGGTTGTTATTCAATCTCTGGGATTGTTGAAGGCGTCCTTTCAGACTGCACAGGCTCCATCCATGGCTTTGGGGGAATTTGACTTCGTCTACCCACAAGACACGATCGTTGAAAATTCATCCTTATGGAACAGCAAGAACGGACCTAATACCATAACATTTTCCCGAAATGTTGAAATCAGAAGCATAGTTTGAGTGGAAAACGAGCGAGACAGATTATTTTTGACGAAACCAAAATCTCTCCTATGTAAAATGTTTGGAACAAAATACAGAAATTATTGTCCGTTGAAAAAAAAAGTATTTATTCATTTAGAAGAAATGTGTTATCGAAGGTTTGCTTTTCAATATCTGTTTGCAATGATATACTACATGAATGTGGGGGTACTCTATAAAACAAATGTGTTTTTTTTTATTTTCGCGAGACAACAATTAAAATTAACATACCATTATAACGCACACGCAAATTTTATGCATTTCTCTGAATTAAATGTGTTTTAAAGAACATTTATGTCAGCCATTCAGCTTTACATGCTAAGATGGAATAGGCTGGTAGGTACCTTCAGATCCACTTGCCAGATAAAGAATTTCTGAGCCCTCAAGAGAGGGTGCGACGCCTCTCGTATTTAAGAAAGTTGACAGCCAGGGCGAAAGACGCGCGAGGCCGTGCGAGCTCCTCCGCCCACAGCCGAGATGCTGGCGCGATATTCCAGTCGGCTGCGGAGGGCAGGAGGGAGGAAGGGGGCGCGGCGGGGCGGAGTGAGCCCATTCGTCTCCCCGACGCAACGCCTGCCACGCCCGCGGGGCGACGCTCGTTCGCCTTGCATACAGCCTTCACGATCAAAAGTACCTCGAGTTCAAATGAATATTCCAGATTAAATGAAACTAGTTACCCTACGAGATGGCACACACTTTCTCGTAGTAATGTTCGTGAGAGTTACGTAAAACAATAATTTTACTGGGCTCATGTGATTCTTAATAATTAACGTCTCGTGAGGAATTCTCTTTAATTCTGTCGAAATGCTTGAAACTCTGGTTAATGTCCAATTCGCAACTACTTCATTCTGAAACATGAAATTCTTGTTGAATACATGGCCAATAAATTTGAGTTTCAGCGCTGAATATATTCATCTTAATGTCGATTAACTAAGTTCGCAGCCATGGAAATGCGTCAAAAGTTCTCTTTTTAATGTATCACCCACTACACATATACAACCACTTTATTAATACTACTAAGTAAAAATGTAAAGAATAAATTTTTAGGTTGCATTTCTATTCACAACCCCCATAAAAATCAATGCAAACCTGGTTTTCAATATTCCATGGCAAAAGAAACAAATGCTCGCATAATACATTAAAAGGTGTATGTTTGGAAGTTTACGTAATGGCGAAAAAGAGGCGAAAGTTTTTTATAGATAGAAAAACATGCGTTATAGTCTTTATGATGTGCATGTGGTCTGTTTGTAAAGACAGGTTGATATAAGGGAAATTATTTCCTTAAATCCGCCGGTTTCCGTGAGTTTTCATACACCAGCACTTGTATATCACAATACAACGATAAAGTATTCCGAGACGGTGGAGAAGTTGTTGCCTGAACGATGACGGTACGGTGTGTTATCATTCATCAGCCTCTAGACTAAATTGACTATGTGAAAGAAACAACGGAGCCAAGGAATACAAATTAGATAAAGGAAACAAATTCATGTGTATTATCACTCTTAGGAGAAACAAAGAATTGTCATAAATAACCATATTTAAAAGTTATAAATGTGTACTTAAATGTTGGTAATCTCACTCTCACAATATTAGAATTTCTTCACTCTAAGGGTATACCGCGTAGACATCGGCCTTGAGAAGTGGCGTGGCGCGGTGCGGCGTGTCGTGTCTGTCGAGGCGTAAGGGAAGCACATTCGTCGCTCCTGGCTTTCCGAGCGTGAGAAGCTCACGGAGCGTGGCCTCTTGGGGCTATGGAACGGCCCTCCAATGCCATACGCATGGGGCAATGCGTGTGGTGCTACCGTGCTCCAAGAGCATCAACTGTCTTCGATACCAAATGCAAGGTGACATCCTGCGGACTCGTGTATCTGCGGACTCATGCCATAGTGGCTTAGACGTACGCCTTCCTCAGCTGATACCCGGCTTTGACCCCCGGCTTATCCATGTGGAATTGGTGGACGAAGTGAGCTTTCGGGGCTGTTTGGGGAAAACCTTATCATTCCTTTGATCTATCATCATTCGCCTATTCATTATATTATCAAACATGAACCACAATGACCTTGCTAGTTGCTCCAAAATGCTAATAATGATTAAACCATTGAAGAGAATTTTCCGTCGGCAGTCGAAGAGGTTAAGAGGAGCCAAATCTACCAATGAAATTTGGGCGCATTCCCAGTGGAAGGGTTTTGCTACCTGGTTCAGTTCGACGTTCTTCCGCTCGCACTTTGCTCGGATGTGCCTTTTAAAAACAATATTTATGCAGGTTGTTTTTTAAGTGCTTGTTCACATAGCGACCACTGTGTTTTTTAACATTGTGGTAACTTTAAGGAGATCACGTAAGGACAACATGAACACACCCACACAAACATCCATGGCTGGGGCGGGATGCGAATCCTCGACCCTTCGAGCCAAGGAAGCCACGCCCTTCACTCTTAGCGACCTCGGCTATCTAGGCTGGCGGTTGTGCCGTTTTTACTTATTAGTGGACGCTTTTCAACTACTGAAGTCTAATAGCGACCACTGTAAGTAACGGGGTAAAGGTAACTATTTAAGGACACCCACAAACATCCATGCCCCGGAATTCACACACGCACAAGCGGGCCCCTTCGAGCCAAGGTGGCCACGGCCGTTGTCTTTGCGACCTAGTCCAAGTACCTTTTGTCCAGGCGGCCTAGAATCGATAGGAGCGGCCCGGGGCGACGAAGCTCCGCGCGCCGTGGGAGCGCGTTGCCGAGGCGTCGGTTGCCGGCGCGGGGCGAGGGCGGGCGGACGCCCCCTCGCGCGTTTATGGGCGCGGTTAGCATTTTACAGCCGCCCGCGCCGCCAGGTGCTCGGCGCCGCCGCCGCCGCCGCCGCCGCCGCCTCCCAGATTTGTGTGGCTGCCGTTTTCTTGCCGCTCCGGACCCCCCTCCTCCCCTCCCCTCCCCGCGCCGCCCCGCCAAGCACTTCCGATCGGGCGGCCGGTTCCAGCCGGCGCCGAGCCGAGCCCGTGGCGGCAAAAAATTATCAAAACACTGGGGCGGCGCCACGGCGCCGGACGCCCGCGCCCTTCCGCTGCCCTCGACAGGGCGCCTCGTGAGGGTGTGGGGTGCGATGCGGAGGAGGCGATCAGGCGGTTCATTGTAGTGTCGTTGTGACTCAGATTCGGGGGCGGGGGTGGAGCTGGAGTTGTCTTTTATTTCACGGCCATAAAAATGTGAATTGATGGGATGTAAACTGATATTTTATTATTTTTTGTTTACTTTTCACCGTTGTAGAAATCACGACCTTTAATGAAATATAAAATTAGTTCTCGGGATTGGTTAATATGGATAAAGAAACAATTAGTTTCGCCGACGTTTCGAAGTATTTAATTAATTCATCAGGACTAGAGGGCAAAGAGATCGACAAAGGACGAGGAGAAAAAACTAAAAATTTAAACAAGAACACTCCACAAACATAAACGTTTATAAACAAAAATACATAAAAAGTACACACTTTACTTTACGTTAAATTCCAACCTCATTTCCAGCCACCACATCCAATTCAGACCCGATTCAGACTTGTCGCGGGATGGACCCACATGTTTTAGCAAATCTATGTGGAGTTGGGTTTGGTGGCTAAAAATGAGACTAGATTTTAATCTGTATTAGTAAGTCTCTCTCTCTCCCTATATATATATATATATATATATGTTTGTCAACGTCATATATTTGAGGAGTGTCAATTTTTAAATTTTTAATTTCTTGTCATTGTACTCTACACCTGATGAAGAAATTAAATTTTTCGATACGTTGGTATAACTAATTTTATGTTTTATTTTGAAATAAGGCCTACGTGTTTTTCCTGAATCGTGGCTGCCGTTGAATCTTTAAAGCGCTCTAGGTGGAAACATTGAGTATTGAGGTACAAGTACTTGAGAGCTACACTATTTGAGATCGACGATATTACATCTATTTGAAATATAATAGTAATGTGTAGAAAGCATTCAATTAATTCGTTATCGAGTAACGTCGATTATTAAATTAATATATTATAAATAATTCTTTGAAGAAATGACGTGAAACTGTTTGCTAGACTGTGTTTGAATCATGAATGAGGAAAGACAAATTTTGAAGAGTTTGCTTAAAAAAACGCTAAGTTGTATATACCTGAGAGAAAAGCTTTCAAGAAGATAATTCGATGGTAATCTTTTTTTAAGCGTCATGTCAGGGATGCAAGTGGCAAAATCTATCGAATCACATCACGCCCCAAACCACGTCTACAGAGTCGAGGGTGACTGAGAACAGACAAAAACTCCGTTTGCAATGCACTGCACCACGACCGGCATGTACGAATGCGAGAGGGGGTAATTATGCAACATTGAAAGGACTCTGGCGATTTAAATAACTCGCGTGGGGATTACATGTCCGGTTTCTCTTTATGGCAGCGGAGCCAATGAAACGTGAAGCGAATTGTAGCTGCGCATCCTGTCGTGGCGGGGGCGGGGCGGGCCCTCGCGGGGGTCACCCTGTAATCGAGTCTGTCGGCGGGGGCGGCGGCGGCCGCCCTGTCCGGTCACGACGCACGCTCGCTCGCCCCCGCCCCCGCCACCGCCCCTGTGCCCTGGAGGCGGGCTGTGCGGCCGTTGGGCGGCGGCGCCGAGGCGACTCGCAACAGGTGGCCCCTCTGCCGTGCGGCGCTGCCTCGGCTGTCGCTCGTCCCCGGTTCACTGCGATGCTCGCAGGCACAACTAACGTACTTGGCGGGTAGGGCTTGTGAGTTCTTAATACGTTTAAAATAAATACATGATTTTAAACATTCAATAAGGGATTACTTACATAGATGACTGCTCGGTTGTGTAATTTTAATAAAGATTTTTGTTTACCAGCTGACTCTTACGCGTTAGGTTGTAAAATTACAAATTTCACTGTTAATTACGTATCATCCATAGGAGACTTTTTTGAATGTACCGCCCAATTATTTTAGATGTTTGTTTCTATTGATTCTTTAATGTGCCTCCTTTCCAGAATCTAAAGTTATTATGCTCCAAGTAAATCCACGAGTATTTCTTGATTGGACATCAGGAATGGAAAACGATTCCATGAGTTACATCGACAAGTTATCGATCATTTGGAGGTGAATTGAAGTAGCTGAGACAGGAGAACTCGGACGAAATCGCAAATCTGTTTTGAATACCATAAATGTGTCTTGGAGTAGCGGTTGGAAACTCAATATTCAAATGGGTAAAACTTAACGTAGTAGCGATTACGCAATGTGTCTCGATCCCGTCTGCCCCATTGCCATCACAGTAGCAGATCTTTGAGTGATTTCTGGACGTTTCTCGGGACATGCTCTCCCATGGGCGTCCTTCTCACGTCCCTCTGGCCGCCTGTCTCTCGGGCGAGAGCGCGCGCGGCTCCTGTGATTAGCCGCAGTTACCTGGCGCTCGCAGATGGCCCTTTCGATACTACGTCAAGGAGGCGGGAGTTGTAAGGGAAAGGGGGGGGGTGGCGGCTCCGGGGGGATATCCACGATTAGCCAATGGGACGCCGCCGCAATTATCCGCCCCGATATCCTCACGGTTCCGCGGCTGCAGCGCCCTCGCAAGCTGTTATTAGCGCCGGGGCTGGCTCGGCGAAGCGCTCGCTCTGGCGGGGGCGGCGAGCGGGTGAGGACGAGCGGGAGGACGGAGGTCGGCCGAAGCGGCGGCGGAAAGCAAGAGGGAAAAAAAGAAGTCGCCGGAATCGAGATCAGCTACCTGAGATGCTTGATGGCTCCCTCACGGTAATGCCGTCGGCTACTTGTAATTACCGGCTCCTGTTTTTCGATTAGGGTTTTCACGTTTTCTATCTGGAAGTCCACTTCCAAGTTGCCGCGCTCTTTCGGGTGCGAGATGGCGTTGGGACGAAGAAAATGAGATCGTTTGATCGCTATCGTCGTCACTTAGCGGAGAAAGCATTCTAGTGTTTTGTTGCCTTCGGGCGCTCGAAAGAGGGTTTGCAGTCTTTCTTGCCGTGTGGCGCCCGTACAGATATTTGTTTAGTAATGTTGAGCCCGTGAGAGACTGTGAAAATCCATGATTTGGTTGCAGGTTTATTCGACCTTGCTTTCAAGTGTATGTTGCATGTGTGTTGCACATAATTGTGCTTATATGTATATTATCTTTGCGTGAAATTACTCATCAAAGGACAAGAGAACCAGTCTGTCCTCCAACTGATGTCTACCAGAGAATAGACTACGGTCATTACGAAAGCGAGATAATTGCTACTTCACGACACGTTCTAAGCAGCAGATCGCTTATTGTGTTCCGTGTCTTTTGAGATGCCGCTTCAGTGTAGTTTCTTAAGTCTGGACCGACTACGATTGCAAGTAAATGTAATGCTACTAGGGTATAAAATCTACTACTGTGGTGCTAATACTACTAGGGTATATCGAGTCATCGACTAAAAACTGAAAAAAAATTCTTGCTGGAAGTAAAAAACATACCGTCGAAAACGTTGAAGGTTTTTCCGCTCTATAATTTGGAATATGAGTTCCTTCGTATTGTTAGTACGTATTATTATATTGTATTACGTACATTACAACGTACGTTTGTGTTAATAAATAAGCACAGGTAATCTAATTGATTAACGATTTCATTTCGAAATGTGCACATTACGTAGAGGCCAATTGATCAGAATGAAGATTTGTAGTGTGATCTACCTTTTGCAATTACTTCAACCACTCACTGAAGTTCATATTTTATGTCGTATTTCGTAATCTAAGTTACAGCACGCAGAAACAATTGTAAAACATTACATCATCGATATAATAAAAATTAATGCTTTCTATAATTGAAGGATTGTGGACAATAATATGGTAACCCACACATTACAAATGAAAAGAATAGTTATGAATAGTGCCTTAGAAATATCTCGTTAATCGAACGTTTTCGTCGTGGATATGTGTCTCGAGAAAATAAAGTCAAGAGGTTCTTAAAACCAAGTTTTAAACAAAATATTTTTTTTTGTTTATTATTGACGGTAGCATCGCTGTTGGCGCAAAAGAAGCCTGTGTGGGTTACCATGTTGTTGCCCACGACCGTTCTATTGTAATAATGACCTAATAAAGCTAAAAACATCTATTGAATGACAGAATTTCGTCGAAAACATACTTCGTATAACAACGAAAGTAATTGCTAATATGCGGAAATCGTTCAGTTTTATTATACCTATTTCTTGTGCTATGTACATGTATTAACCGTCATAGAAATTCAATGGCAATTTTTTTTTTCGTAGCTTGGGGACTTCGTTTATCGTGGCAACACAATTTTTTCGAATTTTTACTTAGCAAATTATGATTCGCTTGTAATTTTTTCGCGAGTCATGTACGATGATTTTAGATTGATAAATATTTTAAGATTGATATAAATTATCAAAGCGAAGGTAGATAACGAAATAATAATACCGTTTTTTACAACGTAGTGCACTATGGCACTATGAACATTGTTCGAGACGAGAAATAGAGGTAAAGTAAATTATAAAATTCCTTGCTTCTTTAACGATGTTTTGCTCGTCTTCCTCTACATTTCTAAAATCTAATTACTGCCTCACATATATCACCTCGTATGACACTACAATCGTCAAACATTCAATATTATACAATGCCATTCTGAAAACCACCTTGCAACACACTCAAGAAAAAATGGAGGAAAAGCGGGTAAAAGCGTGACTGATGCTTGAAGTTCTGGTTCCACTTCCGCATATCGTTGCCAAAATCCAGTCCTTCAAAAAGGCACTTCACAAATACAAAACCCATTACGAACAAGTATGATTTCTAATGAAATGTAGCCAATACCGGGACTCAATTTCATGGTCCCAAAGTTGAGCAAAGCCCAAGCCACGCATTGTCCCGTGCGCGTGCAACGAGCGCAGGAAGCACCCACCTGTAGCAGGAGCGCCCCCAACACGATGAGCAGCGGCGCCCAGCGCACCAGCAGCCCCCACAGCGCCGCCATGGCCGCAGCGTCGCCGGCGTCTCCCTTCTTCCTTCTTCCTCTCTCGCGTCGTCGGTGCTGCTGCTGCCGCTGCTGCCGTCCTCAGCGGCGCGGCGTGGCCGCCCCCGCCGCCGCAACCGCCGCCCTGGTGCGGCGCGCGCTGTGCGTGGGAGTGTGCGTGCGCGGGCGGCGATTCTGTGGCGGCCGGCGCCTGCGCATCGCGCTCCTCTCCTTATCGCACGGCGCCGCCGCCGCCGCTCGGCGGGCCGATAAGCACCGTGGGCCCAACGCGGACACACCACACGAAACGACTGCCCCCCTCTCCGCGGCGCCCGCGTGCACCACCGACGGTGTGCGGTCACGTGGCCGGGAACAGGCTCTCCGCTCGTGTGCGCTTGGGGCCGCGTTCGGCGCGCGACTGTGCTGCTACGAGCTCTCGCTCTCCGCCGCCGCCACATGGGCGCTCGCGTCACGTGACGCCCCTCCGCCGCCCGCGCCCGCCGGAAGAGGGACGGTGCGCGACACCTGCCGGTCACCGACGGCTGATCGGCGACTGGGCCATGGCCCGTCAGGTGTCCTGTCAACTGGGGATGGCAATAAACATCATGTTTTTAAAACCGACATTTTCCACAAGAACAACATCGAAGTTTTCTTTTCGATTTTCTTTCCAGATCAATATATTTTCCAGATACATCGGTTTAGTTGAAAAGTTTGTTGTTTTTCCGTTGATATTGTACGTGGTTATATTATTAAACCGCGTTTTTGTCAGTACAGATCGTTGATTACAAAAGTAAAGTGACTTTTAGTGCTTTAAGGCATAATGTAGTTTAAACTGAGTGCTACGCCAAGGGGGCGGGAGTTCGAAGAGAAAGAGAGGGCGACTCCCGGAGGATATCCACGATTAGCCAATGGTACGCCGCCGCCACAGTTATCCGCCCCGATATCCTCACGGTTCCGCGGCTATATTCGATATACGTTTTACTTCGAGGATTTTTGAAGAAAAGTGAATAAATGGAACAATAGAAAAACACATTGTCCCTTATTTTTATTTCCTTTTCCACAGCCGATAAACATTGTCATTAACATATTACTTATACGTGACCAACCGATAAAATGAAATAATATTTTATTTTTAATTAAAAATGGAAAGAGTATGGGAAAATACCATCTGTTTTATATTTAAAACATCGATAATTAAAACATAGATATTTTTGTCGATGTTTTCATCAACATGGAAAACGTTTTGGCGTTGAATCGAAGTAACGATGTATGTGCCCATCACGGTTGACTACGTCGAATTCTAGTGGAGATGCGAAATCCCGGCGCATGCACGCGTAGACAGCAGTAGCATGCGGAACTTTGCGCGTCCATGTTGTCTATTTAGCGATGTTGCTAAATTCTTCAATAGGCTTTCTTAGGCCAGTCATTGAGATTATCAAGGTTAGAGTACTCAAAGAATACAGAGAGTGAAGTATGTTTTCTGTAGATGAAGAAAATATGATTACCGCCCCGTCCTGCCTGGTAGCCAGAGAACTCTCTTCGTACAATAAAAACATCTTTTTGTCTATTTTTCTCGTATTCGTGTCCCATTGTTTTAATGTTTTGTAGGAATGTGTTGTATTTACATTTTAATTTGTTGCAGAGATTAAGTGAAATTGTTCTAGACTTTCATGATTTTAAGTAATAATTTTTTTCAATATTACGTATTTGCTTTGTTTTGTTGAATAACTAGATCAAGGCTTCCTAAGTAAAACTATATTTGTTGTTATTCCATGACACTGTGGTTTTGAATTAAAAGTTGTCACGGCAGTTTAAACCATTGAAGTACTACAATCTGGAAATGAATTTTCTTTCAATACGATCTACTTCCTCTAAGATTGATAGCGTCACAATATACTAAACATCTGTGAATTCTTTAGTACCTAATTTGCTTTCGCTGCCTCTCTCTGATGAATACTCAAATACATTGGATATTTTCATCGTGATTGCTTCAATGTACTTACTTTTGGTGGTTAAAGACTTTTTTTTGTAAAATTTATTAGTAAACAGTGAGAGTAATGCCTATTAAGTAGATACACACACAGCACTACCTCTTGGGGTGCCTTTAGCCATTTAACTAGTTTTGTATGGCGTCCTTTATGAAAATGCAATAATGAGAAGAATTTAAATTTGAAATTATATTGTTGTTACATGAAACTATTCCAGTGTCACTTCTTATGTGGAGGAAAGCCTAGTCAAGTAAATTTTATGTTGCGCAAAATGAAGATTTCCTAAAAGGAAATCAAATGCCAAATAAACAGTTCAATCTTATCTAAATAGAGAAGACCGACTTGAAAAGTGAGTTCACGACAATCGCCCATGACCCAAATGCGTGAGAGGATGCGTGAGACATAAAGAACTCTCTATCAGATTGGGAGAAAACGTAAAAAGAGCAAGAGCAGCAATAATCCGTGCTAGTATAAGGGATTATTTTGAGAATGTTGAAGTATCCTTGCATGGAATTCTTACCACTATATTATAAACGTTATGAAAGAAACTTTAGTGTCGACCCTGGAAGAACCCCACTATCAGAGTAATGTTGCCAGCTGCAGCTGATGGCACAGTGCTTCCACCCTATACTGTTTATAAGGCAAAATATCTTTAGGATACTTTGACTGAAGTCGGCTTTACTGGTACAGGGTACAACAGAAATGAGAGTGGCTGGTTTGTCCTGCAATGTTTGAATCTTGGTCATTCAAATTTTCTTACAATTTTCAAGGAAATTAACAAATTTTGTAATTTTGTAAGAACATTATTGGTTTTATTTTTCTAAATGCAATAGTCACATTTTTATTATCCCTTACGCCTTATCCCTTTACAAAGCTTAATTCCCGTTTATCGTTCCGCATTGCGCTAATTCCACTTCCAGCTTCTTCTTTAAAACTTTCACTTACATTTTTTACATACTTTAAAGTCATAACTGCGTAGTTCATAGGCAAATGGTCCCCTTTTTGTATATAGTGACAATTACACTCTCCTACCAATCCTTAGGGAAACCTTTTCCGTTCTAAACTTTATTAAACCTTTTTGTCAGGACGTCAACCATGAATTCACATTTCATTTCCTATATTATTGAAACCTCTGGCTTTGTTTTCATTTTCGTAACCACTCTACGTATATCTCCCTCATTTGAACATCTTGAACTTCCGTAATTCTTTACTAACCTCTCAACTGAACCTTTATAACAAATCTATACACTTCTGTTCCATCCATCCACATATACAGGATGTCTAGCTTCCGTTACAGAAAAAAAACAAAAAACCTCAGATTCTGCGTACTTCGCAAAATTCAAACCTGCTGCCGCGACAGCAGACTCCTGTGCGGTGGGTGCCATCGGGGCTGCGTGTTTCTTTGCGTTTTCGGTGAAACTGTCAAATGAGGTAAATCGCGCACTAGGGTGTTTTAACAGCACAAAGTATTTCGCGGATACTAGTCTTCTAATCTATTCAATCTACTAAAATTCATTTTTACTGTTTGTTATATCCACGGTTTCCGGCGGCGTAACAATGAAACCAGAATATAAACCGAGCCTTTCTAGAATACTCGAATTACATTTTGCAGATCTTCACTGTGAACTAATATCTTGGGCTTTGGAGAGTCACATGAGAGTAAAAAACACGAAAACACTCATTCTTCATACATTAGTATGTTGCTTGGTCACATAGAGAATTCTATCGGGAGGTAGACAGACATTTAAACCTGCCGTAGACTGATCAATTGATAAAGAAAAAAGACACATTTAATGTACGCTAACTGGAACGTAAGAGAAACAGCCAGAAAAAACATGCATTTTCCCAACATGCCGCCAATTACGTCCGGAAATTTCACGAATTATCTCAAGGCTTTAGGAGAGTGGCATGTGTTTACCTCGCCTACGGAACAGGAAAACGAAGGCCAGAACACACATTCATCGACGAGAACTCTACACTGGAGTTCATTGTCGCGGGGACGAGAGAATCAACAACAGAGAATCATATTGCGTATTTTTGCAAAAGCAGTCCCTATCAAAATACATTCCCGTCGCAGGTATAAAGTTCGTCACATCAGCTCGTAGGATTAGCCCTAAGCATTCCGTGTGAAAACGAACCGATGAGCCTTCTTTGTTAGTTGATGTTACCCATTGATGAAACGCCACACAAATAACTGAAAGCGATAATGACGGCTACATTTCGTTCGCGGTAATAAAAGGGAATACTTTTATATATTTGTAAAATATGACGATCTATATACAGTACTCGAGTAAAACTCTTGAGTGTGCAGATGTGTGGATGTGTCTCTGGCGTCTAGACCACTTCCCGTGCACCAATGGAGACGTCTGAGGTGTCATTCGACGCGTCTCGGTCACCTAATGAGAAACTGATAATCCGGATCCGGCCAGAAGATTCAAATAAATTTCCAAAATCGTGTTTTCATGTGTCTGCGCTGCGACCTCAGTGATAATGCCAGGAATTACACCAACGCCTCCTGAACGATCTATGCAGGTGGCATTGATTAAACAACAGAACCCAAACTATTAGCCAACCGCTGACGTGGAGACAAGATATCCGATAATTTGCTGATAATGATGTAATTATCTATTAAAAAACAACAATAAGTTGTATTCTTAATTACCGTACTAGAGTGCTTGTAGATATGAACTACATTGGCAGACGGATATGTATGTCTTGCTTTACCAGATGTAACGTTGCAAAGGAGATCGATCCGAGCGAGAATAATATTTAATGAGAATCAACGCCTACGGATTTTACATATATCTCCTGTTCTCTTTCTGCTATTTCATCTCCTCCTGCTGAAAAGACAGTTTTGTTACCACCACATTATGTAATCCACGGAAACTTAGGGCTACTTCTGCAAACTTCCGACACATATACTAAATAATTCCCAACAAAACGACAGTGATAGAGTTAATTCTGATTCTCGAGCGTGATATCCACATCCTCGTAGCAAATTTTGGAAATCTATAACTTGCATATTTTTCCACAAAGTATGCCCGGCTCATGGCTATCCCTGAAATATCACCCCACTCCACGTATCAGCGTGTGATTGTTCAGCGATAACCCGGCACTAGGCTCGGGCGTAAGGTCGGCAGTGTTAAGTTAATCACATTCACTCATTGTTAAATAATAAATAATTGCAGTTTTATTACGTCTTCATAATTGCCTCGTAGGGAGTGAACTATTTGTGATTAACCGTTGGAAGATGGAACGCAGACAACGTTTGTGAAAGAAAAGGGATTGAAATATTTTTGTTGAAGCGAGTGAGAGGCGACACGATGGTAAGGTTGTTTTAAAATTTAAATGTAACACACAAATTGAAGTCCACGATAAGTGTAGGAGACAATACGTAAACGAAAAACTCACGAAGAGGATGAATCACTTCAAGTACGTTCATCTATAGCTGTCTTTGTCTTATAAATTCTACGCCAATCTCAAAACGCAATCTAGTATACCCTGTGAGGAAATTAGCTATTATAGATAGTGTTCAGACTCTCGAACAATAATAATGATGAATTTAGATGTTGGTGGGGGGCGATAGATGGCTGATGACAAGAGTTTGTGGTAAGTCCCAATAGGTAGCCCAGACCAAAGAAAACAGAAAACGAATACGAGAATGTCTGTACCAATCTGTAGTATTACTAGTTTCTTTATCATTGTTTACCTTTTGCTTCTTTAGTTCTCTTATTCACTGGAAATGCTGTAGTGATCGTTGAATTACTCGTGGCTAATGTTTTTATTTATGAATGTAAGGGACAGACACAATTTCCTATTTACAAAAGATATTTCAAATGGAATTATTGACATAAGTGCTTCGAAATGCATTGCAGGTTACAAGACCACTCTGTTCATTATTAGAGGGTCCAAAATTTATTACTCTGTGTTCAAAACACGCTTCAAGTAGAAGGAAAGGTTACACTCGTTCAAGTTCATGAAGAGTGTGTCTCCCAGAAAAGAGGCCATAAAAACATTTCTGGGAGTACGACTTATCTCGCTACGGTTACATCCCATCTTTTCTTTTCCTCGCTGCGTCGTTACTCATTATCAAATTTTAACCCCGAGAACCCACACACGTTGCTGCGCTGTCTCTGTGCACGCTCCCGCGGGTCGGCCAAGCGCGAAGCAAAAAAGTTAATTACGGAGCATGTGCGTCGCCGCGGTAACAATGTTGATATTGAATAATGCGCGCATTCCCGCGACGCTAAAGCGACGGCGAGACGTAAATACTTTTTTTTCGGCGCCGGCGGCCGGGCGCGGGGTACCATGGTAGCTGCGGAGGCAGAGATAGAGATGGAGATGGACAAAGAAACACGTGTACGAGGTCTCCTGCGGTGACGGAGGCAGGGGTGAACAGAGAAGGTTAAATTGATTGACTAGTGCTTCTAAGCGCTTAAACTGCTAAGAACTGTCATTAATCCCGTATGTGTAGGGCACGGGTTTTCCTGAGGAGATGGGATGAACGCTTGAGATGCTGCGCCAACCTACGTCGTCTTAATGGATTTTCCCCCAACAAGGTATCTCCAACCGGCGGGACACCGCCCCAGCTGGGACAAGCTCTAAAGTGGTCTGCCGGTAAGTGTGGTGGTGATCTGCAGGTTAGTGTAAGTGTGTGTACGTACGGGGTGAAGGAAAGACAAGGAAGAGGAAGGAAAGAGCACGCGGCCCGTTAGTTAGGGTTCTGCTCCGGTATTCACTCGGTATTGTTCGGAGAAACCACGGGAAACTACTCATCAGAGCAGCCGACCAGTAGAATTGTACTCCAGACATCGACTGGATTCGACCTAGTTGACACGCCAGTGTTGAAAATCACGCCGCTGTTGGAATCGGACCTTCGAACCTCTCGATCAGAGACACTGCATTTTTAGCAATTGACACCCTCTGAGCCTCCTTTTGCGGATAATATGATTGAAAGGTGGAGGTGGATCGGAAGGCTTGGGTTGAAAAGTTGCAGGTGGAGCTGCAGGCAAAATAGCAAATAGTGACGATGGCGCCAGAGAAAGTACGGGGTGAGGACTATAGAAAATGCAGAAGGGAGGGTGGGGCAAAAGACAGGTACGCGAGAAACACATTGGAGACGTTTCAAGGGAAATGTTGGGAATTGGTGACGTGTGCCGTATTGGCCCACACACTTGTACTTTACCAGGTGGGCTCCTGAACAACATCTAATCGTTCCTGCCCGCGGCAGTACAGTACTCAGTTGGGCTGGAATTCGGATACGCCGGAACGCCGAAATCGCGATGCGCACATGTATCTGTTGCTGGGATGAGGTCGTCTCGCCAGCTCCAGACTACCAACTCTCCGGTGGTACAGGAGCTTTTTACGCCGCTCACTGCGTCCTTCGCACGTTCCGCCCACGAGTTTCCGGCGCGCCCAGAACGAAGCCGACGGGGGTCATTTGGGCTGTTCCATACGGGGAACAAGGAGTCCCCGACCGTCTCCTCTCCACGATCTATTGGCACGTTTGAGTAGATACCCCCCCCCTAAGTGTATCATCGGTAATCCCGGTCGGGAGATTCCAATTCTCTAAGTGGAACCACTTAACAAGACCGGCGCATGCGAGGATTGATTCTGAGGCTGTGACAAGCAGGTGGAGTTGAGTTGTTTTCCTTTAAATTTCTTCTCCATGGATCCCTGTAACGTAAATTTTGTTGGAATCTAATTTAACAGTTATTATGTAGCATTTTGGCATACCTAACTTGAACAAAATTACAGGCAGCTCAGGATACCAATCGAAGTCTATTTAGTGGCTCTGACCGAGAAGGCCCAACGGTGGCAGGATTTTCGATAGCTTGTCAGCTAGATCGAATTCAGCCGCTGTCTGGAAGAAAAAAGTTTAGAGGTCGGCTGCTCGGTAGTTTGCCCTGGTTTCTCCTATCAACACGAGGAGAATGGAGGATCAGTACCGTAACAAAAGGGCCATGAATCGCGTGTGATCTTACTGTTCTCTTCCTTGTCTTATCTTCACCCCTCACGTACACACATTACACTTACACGTACGTGCACTACACTGGAGCTTAGAGCTTGTTCCGGCTGCGGCGGTTCCACGCTGTAGGGAGATTTCTGGTCGGGGAAAATCCCCGCCAGCCGACGTAGGTCGGCGATGGATCTCGCCAGCCGCCAGGGAAAGATCACCGCCACCTCCCGAGGGGAAACATGCACTACACATACGGTACTAAAGACAGCAACCGTAATCAGTATTCAATAAATCAATTTAACAGTTATTGCGTAGCTCTTTGACATGCCTAACTTGAACAAAATGCATTTTTTCTTTAGACTAAGTAATGTTCGTTCATTATGATTGTTTTATTCCCACGAGGCGGGATCGAGAGGGCCGTGCGGCTAAGGCGCACGCGCAGCGCTCATTAGGAGGGGCGTAAAAACGTCTACGCGTCGCACTGTAATTGCGCCGCACACTGCCGGGTGCCGGGCCCTCGGGCTTCTTGCGCCACGCGTGTGTTCGTGCTATTGTCTGGGCTGCGCGGTGTCGTTAACCGCTGTCAAGTGCCGCTTAGACGCTCTCGCTGCCCCCCCCCCCACCCACCCACAACTCGGCAGGCGCAGCGTATTTCCCTCTGGGGACGCGATCCCTTGACCCGTCACTGCTCTGCCTCTGACTGGGAGCTCCTAGGTTCGAGTCTCCACTGTGGCTGGATTTTCGACACTTGCTAGGTCGTATTCAGTACCTGTCTCCAGGAGAATTCTGGCAGCTGGCTGCTGTGATTGGTGGTTTTCTGTGTTTTCTCCGATCAACACCAGGGGGCCAATGTCGGAGCAGTACCCTAACAAATGAGCCATGGACCGCAAGCGATCTTTCCTACCACTTGCTTGCCTAATCGTCATCCCCTTACTTACACACACTTACACTGACATGCACCACACTTCCTCACATATCGGGAGACCTGCGTCGGTGCCCCGCTGCAGGGAGATACTAGTTGCAGAAAACCCCACTAGCCGATGGTAGGTCGGCACTGGTTTCGCCATCCAGTGGGATAAGATTACCGCCCAGCACAAGGAAAATAATAAACTACACTTACGGGACTAATGACCTTGGCAGTTGATGCGGTCGGAATTGCGAACATTCAATTAATCAATAATTTAAGAAACCTCCTACATATAGTGCTTTTTTTAATGTTGCCATCACGTCTAATTTTCCATAAATAACATTTCCGTGAATTCTTAATAAGTGTGCTTTATTTTTGTTGGTAATGAGGTATTTATTTTGCAATTGGGGAGACATTTTGCGTGTTAAATTATCCTCATCAACACACTGAAAAGAAAGATATGAAAATGATCAGTAGTGGTAGAAAATAAATAGAAAGTAGTGGCTTGTTTACTAGGCTG
The DNA here is from genome assembly GCA_017312745.1 of Gryllus bimaculatus. NCBI lineage: Eukaryota > Metazoa > Arthropoda > Insecta > Orthoptera > Gryllidae > Gryllus > Gryllus bimaculatus. Next base: position 7,162,870 of record BOPP01000056.1, read on the forward strand.
TCCGGGTGCAGCCGCGTCCATGGCGAAGGTGCCACGCCATGCACCGGCGTCACCCGGACAGCCTAGTAAATACTGACTCCGGCCGCGGAAGCCTACGCTCTCAAAGTAGTGGCTTGCAGCAACAGCAAAGGGAGTTTTACAGATGGAATAATGCAAATTAATATTGACCATGAACACAGAATTGAACGCGTTTGGGAAAATGTAATTCAAATATTATATATTTACCAAGATGTGGTCATGAATCTTGGAATGGACTATTGTAGGAAATCTTTCTATCCACCTTAATTTCAAAACCTAATTCATCACAAATGTTTTAGTGGCTGAAACTTTTATGTGAAAGGACACATGAATCAAATTACTACTTCTCATTACGTTGATAAACTATCACTAATCTTTGAATTAAAAAAACTTATTCTTAAAGATCTCTCAAAATCTCGAATTTAAAAACTTGCGATCATCCCTTCGCTAACTATGGACTAACACTTATACTCCCTTGCTCGGCGTATACGACAAACTATTTTCATAGAAAACTTTTGAATGTTTGAGAATCTTTGTTGGAAATCATTGTAAGCACTACTTCTTATTAATGCAATAATATACACAAATTGCCGGAAATGTAAATATCAACGGCGTGAGAGATATTCAAAAATATTACTTTGGGGTAAGTTTTGTAACAGAACAACAACAGAATAGATTTTATGTCACCTTATGCAATGCATTTAACACTGTTGGTACAATAATTTTGGTGGCATTTAACACTGTTGGTACAAAATTTGGAGTGGTTTTTGAAAAAATGGCGTTTGAGCCTTTCTCAAAATGCAAAATTTTGAAAATCTTTATGCATTATTTAAAATACATGAGGTGGAAAATGCAATAATGTGAACAAAGCGCCTCTAATGCAGATATTAACGATGTGAGAGATATAAAAAATGCAAATATTAGAATTATTATATATGATATATTATTATTATTAATATTTATTATTATTATTATTTATTATTATTAATATTTATTATTATTATTATTATTTATTATTATTAATATTTATTATTATTATTATTTATTATTATTATTATTATTATTATTATTATTTCTATTACGCCGTGTATGTCGTCTTATAGAGTGCATTTAGCACAATCTCTACCAAAAGTCAAAGGACTAATTTGGAGCAATTTTGAGAAAAGCTCCTTTTGTAATGTTTTAAAATTGCACGCAATATTAAGCGAAAACCACTAAAGTTTTGAACATACTTTTGAAATTTTCAAAAATTCAGAGTTAACCGTGAAAATTGCACCTATCTTACTATGGCACTTTTATAAGTCAGTGTTACTCTTTTCTTACAAGAAATTTAATGAAAAAAATTAGAGATGTCCGTAGGGTTTCATGTAAAGTACCGCATATAATTTAAATAATGTTTCTCCAAATCTCAATATTTCGACTAAAGCCAAATGCACAGTGGCTTCTTCAATTTGAAAACAACCCTGTGCATGGTTTGGTGCTAGTGGTGATCACAGACGGACGGACAGACAGACAGACAGGCAGACGAACGGACAGACACAAACGGAGACAAAGACGGAGACACTGACGGAGACACTGACAGACGGTGACACTGACAGACGGAGACACTGACAGACGGAGACACTGACAGACGGAGACACTGACAGACGGAGACACTGACAGACGGAGAGGCAGGCAGACGGACGGGCAGGTAGGTAGACAGACAAAGAGCCAGGCCGGCAGTTAGGCAGACAGACGTTTTGAAAAGAACAAGCTTTTCGGTAATAGGGGACTCCAAAAAAACACTTCCTTTGAATATCGAAATCGATTTTCAGCAGCATTACATACATTTCCTTATAATAAATATATTCTCCGTATATATGTATGTATACGGGATAGTAATATTATTATTACCAATAATACAAGAAAGTGATACTTAGCACCACTAATTTTTATTTATTTTAGGTTGCTTAATAATTACAACATTATTTTAATTTGTTTCCAGTAGACTGAAAAATTAAATAGATTGTAAAATTGCACGATATATGTGCATGTACGTACGCTGATACATTAAAGAACACTGTGGGTAAATCCTTGTGGAACTGTAGTGAGAGGAAAGACATCTTGTGTCAGTTTACCGCTCGACGAAATTGCCCTGACCTCCAAAGAGATTTCTTGCAGCCACAACGGACTCTCCGGCCCGCCCCACCAGAGCGTCCCTGAGAATTCCTTAAATGTGTCTTAAAAAGTGTCAAAGTACTTCCTTTCGGAACTCTTCAGAAACTGAGGACGCCTAATGCTTATGTCTGCTGAGGCTACCGTGTGTATTTCCGGGAAATGTTTCAAAGATTTGCAAACAAAGAGGATTATGTTTAGAATCGGCGGACCAAAACATGAAACATTTCGGGTTATTTGTTACATTTTCATCCTTCGTCTTTCAATTATTAGTAGACATTCTTTTTCAGACCTGGAAGAGTGTGTTCGAAGTAGGATCAAGAGTTCCGTGTATTTTATTTCGAAACTGCATGCTGCGAGTTAGAAAGAATGTCAACATGTGCAGTCGCTAGATGAGATGGTATGAGACTTTTAGTCAAAAATGCCCTTGGTTTCTTTCCTTAACTCTCTTTCTTTCTTCAACTACCCCTTCTTGTGAATAGTTTGTAGTATTTTTACTGTCACCCACTTCTCTAACAAATAAGAAATATATTACGGTTTTTTAAAATTTGTTTGTATTCTGGATGGAATTACAAAGTTGAGTTAATAACGAAAAAGTGGATAAATCCAGTGTCTACGTTTAGAAAGAAACTATTGTTGCTAAAATAGAGCTTACTTTCCTACCCCTGTTGTATGTGAATTTCTGGTAGTCAGCTGTAGATACTGACATTTGAAGAATGTGATTTCTACGACTTGTGTTGTAAACATAAATATCAGTATTGCATGAAAATATGTTCCCACCGTTATGTATGTCAGTTTTGATAAATATTAAAGATCCGTAAATATATAGGAGTGGTGGTGGTAAGATTTCAAGTTCAATGAAGAGAACTTGTAGGGATCTCGCGGATGGCATTTTTTCATTATTCGAATAATTTTCTTTTGCAATCTAAAGGTCTGAGTACTACATGATGAGTTTCTCCAGAATATTTTGCCAATTCTGAGGCGGGAATGCACATACATGCGAGCTGCATGAAAGCTGACAGAATTTTAAAGAATTCTCAGTACGTAACATAATTAACTTAATTGTAAGTGCTTAATTTTGTAATATGTACATTCCATTTGACGTTCGACTGAATTGGCAGACGTAGAAATTGTGTTACCTGAACTACAGCTAATTGCATATTGTTCATTTTCAATGCAGCATGCGATTGCAGATTTGAAATGCAAAATGCATTGAAACTGTTTTTCCGTCGTTAACTATTAATTTATTATTAAAAACCAATTTCAATTTTTAAATTTACTATTATTGTTTATTTTTTGGCACGCATTGAGCGGGTATTTTGGGTCGGTCAGCGTTGGCACTATATTATTAAATATCTATTTCTGAAAATATTAATTACATTGGATTCTGGTTTGCACCATTCCATTTCTCGTAAATTGTTCTACTTATACACGTAAATTAAAAACGAAGCGACGAAATTAATATTTTTCCAAATTTGTCACGATATTGGAGGGTATTTTTATTCGACCAGCGGCAGCTCGATATTGTTTAGCATCTATTTCTGAAAATATAAGTTAGATTGGAATCTGATGTGCACTGTTAAATTTCACGTAAATTGTTGTAAATATAAACGAAATTTACGAAAGATGGGACGAAATTATTTTTTTCAAAATTTGCCACGCAAAGGGAGGGTGTTTTTGTATTGTTAGCTGAGGCTTAATTTTGTTTAGGGTCCATCTCCGAAACCATTCGTCAATTTGGATTCTGGTTTCAGGTATTAAAATTCTCGTGAAATGTTCTACATACACTCGTAATTTCAGAAGGAAACGACGAAATGAATATTTTTCGCAATTTGCACGCGATGGGGTCAGGTGTCGGGGATCGACCAGCGGCGGCTCGACGCCGCGACGTCGGGACCACCAGCGTCCCGCCCTCCTTCCGGCAGAGGGCGCTCGCGTCGTCCCTGGTCAGCGCCGTGGGATGGGCGCGGTAGTGGCCCAGGCCTGGCAGCGTCAGGAGGCGGCGCGGGAGCGGGCGCGGCGGCGGCGAGGCGAGGGCGCGGACGAGGGCGAGGCGAGGCGAGGGCGTGGACGTGGGCGTAGGCGAGGACGAGGGCCTAGACGTGGGAGAGGTCGTGGGCGAGGGCGAGGGCGAGGTCCAATTAATAGCCTCCAAACAGTAGGTCATCAGAGTAAGGATTGCCTCGGACAATGAACGAACCATCTGCAATAGAATTTTCCAGAACATGCGAACGTAGGCATTAGAAGAACATAGGCAGTAGTGAACGCGGGTAACGGCGCACCCGAAGGGGGTGGGGATAAAAGGCGAGGGAGGCGCATGTCAAAGACAAGACGAGACGCTTCTGGTCACTCCTTCGCCGAGGCGCTTTCAGTCTCTGCTTCTTCGAGTCACTTCTCAAAATGTGCTTCCCCGAGGGCGGACTAACTTCAAATATTTTCGGAAATGGTCGTTGCACTCTTAAACCAACATTCTGCAGAATACAATTCGTACCTGCCATTTTAAATGTAAATGTAAATTCGAGTGTCAACTTTAATCGGAATTAATTTCGGTTTGCGGACATGACACATACAGAAACGCACATAGGTGCGCTGCTTGTCATAAGTCGCAACCTAACGCAGGAAGGTGACATTTGACCGTCTTACCCGGCGTATTCATCTCGTATCGACATCACCACCAAAGAAAGACTTCTGCGCGAGTGTGGTCGTGTGTCGCTGCGCGGTGTCTCTACTCGTTTCCGCGTTCCTCGTCTACCTCTCGGTGCGCGCGCGCATCTCCACCCCGGCATCGTCTGGCGTAAGCATCCCGGGCAGCAGCTCCTACCGCTCGGCGGACACGCAATTCTCCAAAGCGAGGCAACACCGAACCAGTTATTGTAGGCCCTGTCCATAATCAGAACTTTCCGGACAGAGTGAATTTATTTTGAAAGAGTGAACATTTTATGTAAAGCGTCGATCATGTTAAAATAAACGTGTGTCCGCTGCTTGGACGAATATCACTTCAATACACTACGTGATAAAAAGTATCCGGATACGTCCAAAATGGTGTAGTCGTGTCATTGATGGAGGGGGGGGTTGTACCCTTTGTTGTTTTGTGTGGCACTATCACGGCACAGGTCTACGTTGAGGTTTTAAACTTCTTCATGCTTCCCACTGTTGAAGAGCAATTCGCGAATGGCGATTGCATCTTTTAACACGATCGAGCACCTTTTGATACTGCACGCCCTGTGGCGGAGTGGTTACACGACAATAGCATCCCTGTAATGGACTGACCTTTACAGATTCCTAACTTGAATCCTACCGAAAACATCTTTGTGATTTTTGGGAACGCCGACTTCGTGCCAGGCCTCACCGACATACATCGATACCTCTCCTCTGCAGCACCCCGTGAAGAATGTGTTGCCATTCCCCAAGAAACCTTCCAGCATCTGATGGAATGTGTGGCTGCGAGAGTGGAAGCTGCCATCAAGGCTAAGGGTGGGCCAACACCCTATTGAATTCCAGCAACGGAGGGCGCCAGGAACTGATAAGTCATTTTCAGCCACGTGTCCGGATACTTTTGATAACATACTGTAGATTCATAAGCCAATTATTTCACAAGTAGAATAGTAAGCATTTGCATCTCCTCAATCCAGAGGAGTCATCCTTTGAGATTACCTGCAGCCGGAGTAGGAGATCAGGCAGGTACCGCGCTTGGCGTCCACTTAAAAAAAATAAATGCAAAATACATGCTGCCGAAATCCACCGCTCTATTAGGCACACGGTGTGTGAGTCGGTACCTTATTTGACACCATATGGCATCAGCATGTGGCACATGTACATCATATGTATGGTGACCACGGGGGTTTATTACAGTATCAAGTCAGAGGAATGCATAGATAAAATTTACATTTTATAGCAAGTTTCAATTTCAGTATATATCGCAAACATCTTTGTTTGTTAACATTTTTTTGAAGTGAAGGAACTTATTATCTCATATACTTAGCCAAGCATGTATTTTGCAGCTAAGCGTATTAGACTTTCCTGAATCAGCTTCTGTACGTCTCCAGAATCCATGAGTTTCTTCAGAGCCTAATAAAATGAAAAAAATAGCATAAATGCTGGATGCACAATACATCATGTGTACAGTTTTGAGAAAAATCATATTTTGATTATATTGTATTATCAAACCTGCATATCATTTTTGGCCAAGCACAGCATCATGTCCCATGCTCCACTGCATTCTTCTGCATTCGCAGAGTAATCTGCAACATTGACAATAAAATTATACAAAATAAACTTGATTGTCGCTGAATAGAGATCCCAGAATTTTAGAAAACTTGAATAGAATACCTTCTCCCATAGTATGTCACCCACATGTTTGAACTGCTTTTTGACGTTAAATAAATAAACAAACAAACAAATAATTAAATATTAAGAGTTATATTTACCATGTCGACTTTTCACTTCACGTTAATGTTCAACATTAATTGTCATCCAGTACAAATTGAACTAGTGATGCTGCAGCAGTACAGCAGCTACGTTCTTGTAATTATTGTTAATACAGTAAACCCTCATTAACCCGAATTCTATGGAACCGAAATAGTCGGAGTTCGTGTTATAAAAATATAGGTTATCCGATTATTGTAAATGACCGTATTATAGTAATCCTTTGGCAAGACCCCAATCTTTTCGTGTTTCGGCGAAATTGGAGATAAGCGAGTTCGTGGTAACGAGGGTTTACAGTAGTTATGCATTATTATAATATTGTCACGTCTATCATACTACTGCTTCAGCACTCTCTTGAAAATCTAACCAAATATGCCCTTGAGATTCAAGAAAACCATCTTCATTTTTTGAAACTCCGAAGTTTTAATGAAAATGACTTTGTTATCGAATTTAGTGAACTGTGTTCCTTTCTTACAAAAAGAAAAACACATTTACTCATGTTAACATTGAACTTGAGCGCTATGCTTGACAATCTCACGCGCCAGTCGCCTAGCCATTACGATAATCTGACATAGTGAACGTCAAAGATAAGGTATTGAGAACTCGTCACTTGATAAAACCATTCTCATGATTCCTTTTTTCCTGCATGATAAATATCGAATTCGTCGGATAGTGCTAGGAACTAATGATCGTGTTTTCTCACCTCCTCCAGTTGTAACATAGTATATTCTAGCAACATGAAAAGACACAATAAAGTCTGAACTTACGTCCACTGACAGCTATGACGCTCTTAAAGTTCCAAACACTGCTTCATAATTTCGGTAACAAATACAACTATTTGGTATGTGATACCCATTTTCGCCGGTTCAAATCCGATCTTTGTGGTGGATTTGTAAGGGCAAAAATATTCTTCGTATGCCTTCCTTCAGAGGAAAAGTAAAGCCGGCTGTCCCCATTTGTATATTCACGTAACGTAAAAGTTCGTCAAGCCTAAAAGAAGCCTCTGTGCTAAATTGTAATAACCTGCTTCGTCGCCCGAGTAATGCCTTCTTTCACTGCTAGATGGTGAAAGGAGCTAGATTAGCGAATTTGCTGGTCACGAGTAAGACTAGGCCTAGTAACTCCTCACTAGTCACGTAAAATAATACATTTTTAATTTGAATGGAATTAAACTGAACACATTGTAAGTGAACATTCACTAAATGCAGTGACGTCTGTTTTACTGTGAATAAAGTTGTACGTCCAACAAATCCATAATGGTTGAGAGGGATTGAATTGAGTCGAATCGAGATTAGTTACATTTTTCGTTAACTTACCTGCATTTAAGCATGCTTCCCCATTAGACTTCCATTCTTGTGCAATTTCATTGGAAACCTTTTTCAATAACTCTGCTCCCTGGTCGATTTTACGTTGAACTTTGGGCTTCACACAGGAACCGTTGTTAAACTAGGTTAAAAGAAATGCCAAAGAGTTTAACAAAGAAAACAAATATGTATATAATACCTTCGGCTGCTGGTGACAGGTGACAATGTGGAATCTGTTCGTTGCCTGCTGACAGCCAAGTGTCGTATCATTCTCAAAATTATTGCTAATAATTTAAATATTCCTAAGATCTCAGTGAATTGTTACCAAAGATTTGTTCCTCACGCCTTTACTATAAAGTAGAAAGTATGAGCGGGTTGCTCACTGTTAGGATCTCTTACTAGTTGCAAATATGAACATTTTTGGGAAAAAATTGCTGGGGAGGAAACATGGTGTTTTGATTACCGACCATTAAAAGACTACATTGCAAAATGACTGGACAAAAAACTCATTTCAGAGCGCAGCCTCAAAGATGATTTCCTACAGGTCATGAAGATGTCCAAGGATCGTGGAAACACGTGTATCCATTAAGGAGGAATGTGTGTTCAAAAAACCCGTATAATGTACACAATAATTACTATAATATGTTTCTATTATATTATAGCCATCTAAAGGATTTTCAGTTCTATTGATGAAATCTGAGTATTGATTCTGTTGATAAGATTCAGTATATATTGATGAAATAATAAGTAAAATTTGCAGTAAAAGTTTTAACCTTTAATTACTGAAAGTCTATCAAAATGAATTAAATTGTTTTTATTAAACATTTTGTGGGCTTTTAGATATATTTAATTCTTTATACTAGCTTTTCTCACGATAGTTGAGACAATCGCTAAAAATTGAAGGAAGTAATTTAGTCATTGTTTAACCACTACGCAAGGAAGATGATAGCTTTTACAGAATCTCATAAAATCAGCAACTTTACTTTTGCCTTGAAGGCTACGTGCTCTCCTATCACACATCCTGCATCTATCAAACCCGGGCATCCTTCAAAAGGTCTAAGCGAAGCATATGATGACTTGTTATCCACGCTCTGGAAGTATCCACTCAGGTATTGGTGCCGAAAGAACAAATGCAGAATGTCCGGCAAGGAATCGTGAAAACTTCGCAAATAAGATTTTAAGACAATTTTAAGCATATTTTGTCTAATAACCTACGTGAATACTCCGAATGGTTGAGCCACAATAAGCACTTAAAAGTCGGTTTGAAAAATTGATTTCTAGGCAAAAAGTTGCGTTGCAGAAGCATATAAACCCTCCAAAAATACGTAAATTGTTTATTATTTACAAAAGAAATGAATGTATTTATTTAGAAAGAAAAAAAATAAGTGAGAAATAAAAAAATAGTCGAATTGTGTTAATTGGGTGTTTTTTTTTATTTCTGTGTTAATGAACTGGTGGTATTCTTTCTGACAAATATATTAATTTCTTTTGTAAAAAATAAACAATTTACATGTTTCTGGAGAGTTTATATATTTTTGCAATGAAAATTTTTGCCTAGAAAGCATTTTTTCAAACCAACTTTTTAGTGCTTATTGCTGCTCAACTATTCGGAATTTCTCCGTAGTTTATCAGACAAAATATGCTTAAATTGTCTTAAGGGCTTATTTGGGATGTATTGATGTTTCCTGCCCGGGCACCTGTAACTTCTTGGAGACTGATGGCGGCCAGGGAAGTCCTTGCTGTGCAACCCTCTGATGAATCACTTCTCCACTCTGGGTATACAAGCCAATTTACTGAGTACATACTGCTTAGGTGGCATCAGCTGATGTCACTGCAGTGCCGCCGGCCGGGAGGTCCAGGATTCGCGTCCGACGGTGGCTGGATTTTCGACACTAATACAGCTAGTTTGAGTTCAGCAGCTATCTGAAGGAGAATTCTAGCGACCGGCTATTCTGATCGGCAGTTTTCCGTGCTCAGTTTCTCCGATCAAAAAAAGCGAATTCCGGAGCAGCACTGAAAGGTACGGGCCACGGACTTGAAGCGACCTTTCCATCCCTTCCTTGTCCTGTCCTATCGCCTGCCTTTTCTTACGCACACTTAAACTAACATGCACTGCACTAGCTAACATGCTGGGAGGCCATTCTGGAGCTTAGAGTTTGACCTATCCTCATCCCCGCTGGTGGGAGATATCTGGCTTGGGAGAGCCGCTCCAGCCGACGTTTAGGCCGGCGCCGGTTCTCGCAATCCAGCTGGAACGATCATCGCAACCTCCCGTGAAATAATATGCGCAACTCTTACGACCTTAGCAGATGTGGCTCTCGCAAACACTAATCAATCAATCAACTACTTTCAATTATACTGGCACTTTGCTACTAAGTCATTCAGATGTGTTCAGCCTACAGTAAGAGATAGCGATTGTAACACAGAGCACCGTTTAAACTATTCTTAAGAACGAAAATTCTTATTTCCAGTCGTTCAGCAAAACACGCTGCCTTTCGATTCCAATTCTTAACCCATGGGATGTTCACCGCTAGCTTGAACTAAGAGATTAACAGATACCTTCCCCATCTTGTGACAACCTTCTATTACATTTTTAGATATGAACTTTTTCAAGGTACCCCATTTCATAGTAAGGGTTGTCAGACATGTGGAGAATCTCGATATTTTTTACGCATGAATGAATTGCCTATTTGATATTGTATGCCATTTAATTGCACGGATATAACTTTCCTTGTGTGTTAATTTTGTTTAGCAATCTTGGAATATTTCCTAATGCATAATTGCGGCCTTTACGATGAAAGACAGTGTTCAGAGACTGGCTCGTCCCAAGTAAAGTACGTGTATTTTTTTTACTTTTAAAATGATTAATAAATTCTGCGATTAATAAATTCCACCTAGTGTGATTCATCAAAAATCGAAGGGATTATCTTTTAATGGTAATTAGTTTCTAAGTGTTCATTAGACCTAAGAGCGACCTAAGAGGAATATTTAGAAAAAATATCATGCATACATCATTATTCATATACAAGTATTCAAGAATATAATCATATACTTATTCAAGTAATACTAGTATTACATGTACGCATTTAAGTGATTTCAATTAGAGAAATAAAGTACTTACAGCGCCGACCTCAGTCAATATGCACTGCGTAAAACACTGAAAATAACAATGTGTGATATAAATACAAATAAGTTTTTAAATAACATTAGTTGTTACGATTTTTAAGACGATTCCTCACCTTTATGGTCGTTCCTGGATTTGTCATAGCGTCCTGGAGAGTTTTATCTAGAACCCAAAATGTACGTAGAATTTATAAAAAAAAACAATTGCATGAAAGACGAGTTGGAAACAAATCAAGGAAAATACTGAAATCAGGACTTCAAAATAACAAAATAAAAAGTGTGGTCTGGAAGAATGGACGAAAATTGCGTTGCATTTGTGACGTAGGCAATTTTTTCGACTCTTTATGATGCTAATTGCGAAACGTCTTCTGAGTCTGCTACCCACAGCCCCAGGAGTCGGCATGTGTGTCTAGTGTAAAGGGTAATATGTGTCCCCATGCGGGACTTAGTGGGTCCCCTGCCCGGAAAGTCGAAATCGGTATCCCCTACAGCTGGGAAAAATCCTAGGAAGAAAGAGAGAAAATAAAGCTTGTTTTTTCTGTAAAGCAAATCGAAAAACACTCCTCTCATATAAAATTAATTAGCAGATCTTGAAGTACATATCTGATAGGTAGAATTCCAAGAAATGAAAATATATTGTTTTGCAACTTTATTTGAATTATTGTTTCTATTATTATTACTAAGGGGCGGATTTTAATGAAATGTCATTTTTTTCGTTTCACTTTAGGACAATGTCATTTAGTATAGAAATTCATATAATGTTTTAACAAAACGAAATAACCCAGTTTTATACGTCATTTTTTGCATTTTTGTCGATTTCGACTAAAAACTCATTTTTTATCTTTTTCACGTCATTTTTAATGATTTTTGTTGATTTCATCGATTTTACTATATTAATGGTACTTGCTTCAAACAATATTTACGAGGGGCAACAAATATTCACCACACGATTCCTGAGTTGCCTATTCATTTCTTCGCTCATATATTGTAGTGCCAGCCGTTGTGAATATTGTGTAATTTAAGGCTCCTGTTGGCGCCATGTCAGTTCGGCCGATTTTGCGATAAATAAAAGCAGATATTTTCTTTTAAAGAACAATCCACGCCTAAAGTTTGCCAGGTGAGTTCACTTGAACAAAAGGAAGAAGCCTCGATTACATCAGTAACATCAGTAACCGCTTGAGTTGTTCATCTGAAGTGTTTTGATCAAATTTTTTACGTAAGTTTTTTTTTTGCGTTTATGGCAATTTTAAAACTTTTTAAGAGCATTTTATTGATCATTTTTGGCAATGTTTTAGGTCATCAAACTCAGCGCCATAATTATTACTATTATTATTATTATTATTATTATTATTATTATTATTATTATTAGTAGTAGTAGTAGTAGTAGTAGTATTGTTATTATTATTATTATTATTATTATTATTATTATTATTATTATGTAGTGCATGCTGAAAGATAGCTGAACGACTGTATATTTGCTTTTTAAAAATTTAATCTCTTTATTTTTTATTTCTTTTATCAAGGAAGATGTAATTTTTTCACCATTGACAACAGATAGACTGAAAACTAAATTCAGTGATTGAATTGAAATTTGACTTTTATTCTCATCCAAATTTAGTGTTTTTTCTTTAAATAAAGGGTAGATGTGTTATCACTCGCATTTATGTACTGGTATTGTTGTTTAAACACGATTTTTTTATAATATATTAAAATTAATGGAATGAACGCTTATCCGCCGTCATTTGTTAATTACAACAATTTCAAGACCAAATAAGATACAATTACTGCACAACACATGGTACTCTTGCGTGAGGAGGCGAACCGAAGATAGCGAATGTTGGGAGTTTGCGGATTGTTTCTAAGTGCAAAGGCAGTGGGCGTGCGCTATAAAAGAAGGCGATGCGCAGCAATCGCCTGACGCTGCGTGGACGCTGCGTGGAGTGCAAGCCTTTTCAATACGTTCATCGTACTGCTGCACTTCTGCATCAAGACTCGTTTTCAGAAACCTGTTTAACTGTGTTCATAAAGAAAAAATATTGTAGTGTTCCACAATTTGTATACCTGTCTCATTATATCCCTTTTGGAAAATAATAACGACATGAATAATATTATCACGGTTTTCGATTTTCCTAATATTGCTACTTTTTGGTTGTACATTTTCTACTGTTCTCCTTTTATGCGATTAAATTTCAGGGATTCACCTAGTTATTACTAATGTTTATAATGCATGATGACGGATCTCTTAACAATAATAATAATAATAATAATAATAATAATAATAATAATAATAATAATAATAATAATAATAATTTAAAAGTAATTTTATTTGTTGAACTTCGGAATAGGTATTGTGTATGCAGATAAGGGTAACATTAAATTATTATTACCTTTGTTCTCCATTCCCGCTTCCAGAAGGTTATAATTTGAGAAACATTTAAAGATTCCATTGAATGACTTAAGAAAATTCGACTGAAACAATAACACATAATGTTCAGTATATATTACAAGGTGTCACACATAATATTAAACCAGTGGTGCTACAAAAGGTCACAACCTTTCTCGTATAATTTAATTCTCTATTCTCTAGAGTGTGGGCTAGCTTTTCGGTATTGTCCCACCTCTTTCCATTCCCATTATCTATTATCGCCTTAAAAAACCAGCGGGCCTCTCCGGGTACCTACCGCTCCTCCTCCGGGAGTATTCCCTAAGAAGAGAAGGAAGGATTTGAGTAGGTACAGATTTAATGCACAAGGGACTCGGAATACCCCACACACACGGGCACATCATAAACATTCTCGGCTTATGCGGATTTTAAACCCACTACCTTAGTGTCTATGTCGATTCATTCGCCCGTACTATTTCGTAACATGTTAAGTACATTTAACCAAAATTTAATGAATTCATTACTAATTCATGCGGCATCGATTCGCGCACCTGATCGATCTTGAAAACCAACCTGATTTATTTAGGTGGGATTGATGTTGACAGACGTTCATTCGGTCGTTTTGAGAAAGAAATCTTTTTTTAGTATCAAGCGCTCCAAAACATGTATTTCCGTTAAAATTTCGACATAAATTTTTCTTATAAAGCGTGTATTACTTCGTATATACTTACGTATATGAGATATAGTAATTGTGTCTTAAGCGTCATATGATGTGTTTTATCATTATGATGTACAAATATGACTCGTAATATGATGTACGAGTCGTAATGTTTATTATGTTAACCTATTTTTAATTCAAGATAATTCCTCGGTTCAGTCAGAAGAGGAATGGAAATGCTGATGCCGCTTTTATCATAAATAAGCATAGTTTTCATTTATTCTTGCTTATTCTCACTTGTGTTTTGATTATATAACTTTACACTTAGCGGTCTTCCATAAATATAGTTTTGAAGGTAAAAAATGGTGGACAATTGACAAAAAATCCAATTCTAATGGGTATAGGTAGAAGTGGGTTTCTCTGATAAACGTCCTAGTCCATATTAAAATCATAAAATGAAATTATGATTTGAAAAAAATTGATAAGAATACTTACAAATTTATTTGATTCACTAGAAATACTATATCTCAAGGGCTTAAGGAATAAAACAGTAAGGTCGTAAAATTGGATTTCGATTCTTTTTGTAGACTCCTTAAAATTGATGGCTTGAGTAACTGTTTTGCATCCGTGAATTGGGGTGCCAAAAACTAAATTAGAATCAGGTGTTTTCAAAAATATATTTATTCATAATTGAAAATCATAAATAAATGATCCTACATTTATCTGATTTCCATTAACATATTTTTTATTGCCATAGATTATGAAACAGACATCCTTCGATCTTCAATCTTGACACTGCTCTATGTAATTCAAAATTTTGGCTGAAATGTTTCATACCTTCTTAACTTTACTTTCTCGTATACATACGTATATGCGGAGTAATATACATTGTATAGGGAGAATGTTATGTCAAACTACGGAAAATCGATTTGAGATTTCAAAATAAGGATAGTGTTTCGGAAATACACGTTTTACCATTCCTTGATACCGAAAAAGTGCGTTTTTTAAACGTCTGTCTGTCTGTCCGTCCATGTTTCCGCCGTCCTTCCGTTCGTCCGCCCTTCCGTCTGTCTGTCTGTGAACACCGCTAGCGCCTAAACCCTACGTAGGATTTTATCCAAATTGAAGAAAACCTTGTTGTTCTGGCTCGAGTCGTAGCTTTGAGACTTTAAAATTTAGGTGTACTTTACATGAAGCACGTGCGACATTTTCAGAATTTTCTCGAAACAGCTCCAAATGTTTTCTTTAAATTTATTGTGAGAATAGAGTAAAATGCACTTATAAAAGTGGCATAGGTCCGATTTTCAGGGTTAACTTTTAATTCTCGAGTATTACAAAAGTTAAAATATTTTTCGGCATCTTCCTACAACTATAAATTTGAAGATAGATTTTTCCTTGAAATGAGATCTGTAATTAATCAGGCTTCTGATCTGAGGAAGAAGCCACGATCATATCTTCTGACGCCAAAACGATAAATAAATTGTTTAATACTAATGTTATGGGGAACACACTTTTTGTGCCTTCTGTTTACATACAACTTATGTAGTAGGGAAAGTATTGTAATGCTACAGTACAAAACGGCGATTTTTCGACGTAAACTCGTTTTATTAGTCTCATGCATCACATTGTGTAGTCAGAATACATGTTTTTGTGGGTCTTTGATAACGAAAAATTAATTTATGTTGAACGTATGCCCGACATTAGGGGCTGTTAAGGTTTTCACCAAAATTGATATTCCATGATCGATTTGATTTCGTGTCCCTTGAATTTGAAAGTTTTGGTTTTTGCGGATTCTTTGCAAGAATCTTTAAGAACACTAAACATTTTCTTCTAAAACGCTCCAGATGTTTACGTAAATTTCGTTAAATTATTTGTCACAGGAATGTACACTTATTCGTACAAAAATGGCGCAGATCCGATTTTCAGAATATATGAATATTGCAAAAGTTTAAAATTTTTTGAGCGTCATCCTACAACTACAATTTGAAATATCAAGATCTTTTTCTAAATGAAATCTATTATCCAAAGCCAGATCTTTAAGTAAGGTTATATACAATTAAAAAAAAGAGTAGTTTTCGCGTAATTGTACATGACATATAGGCAATTTCAAATAATTCTTAAAAACAAGTCCAATTTCTTTAATCAATCTTACGCTTATAAAGATGGCCTAGGTGCAATGTTCGTTGCGCTTTAATAATAATAATAATAATAATAATAATAATAATAATAATAATAATAATAATAATGTCTTTATTAATGGCGAGGCTCAGACCACAGAGCCTGCTCTTCCGCCTAACCACTGAATTTACATACATATAGAGTAGTAACATTTTAAGAGGGGAGGACAAGCTGTACATTTACGGTTTCTGAATTTTAGAAAATAGTGAACGTTACAAATAATGCGAGAATGTATGTGTTGTTGTAGCCCCACTAGTTTCTCCTGAAATGACTCTTCATAGTGACTAAATCATTTACACTTCATTCTGCAATGACTAAACATAGTTATAAATAAAAATTTGAGACAGAATACATTAATTTTACACCCATATTATCGTAGATCAAACAGCCAAAAAGTTTCATTGCTAGAATTTCCAACAACTAATAATTGTTTTCTCATTGGCATAATCAACAACAACAAAAAAAAGAATCCAGTTACTGAATAAGTTTTGTTATCTGTACGCTACTGAGATTTATCAGCAGATTATTTTTTAGAAATTATTGTATTCTTTCCGGTAGATGTGAAGTTGTAAGCACTCACCTGTGCCGACGTCAATGGTGCGCTGGCAGCTGCCAGGGCGAGGGCGAATGCCAGAGCCAGAGTTCGCATTGCAGAGTTGTTTATGGAGGATGCGGCGTATAGAGGATGAGATGAGACTTTTATATCCGAGATTTCTGTTACGAAATTCATTCCGGATGCTGATGTGATCGTAATAAGCGTAGTGACGGGACGTTTTAGTGTTCCGGGAAGTCGACTAAGTGAATTTAAATGATAATCGAAGCCCAAAAAGCATGGATAGCTTTTTTGTTGGTTTCATGTTATACTATCTTTCCTTGTATTAATTCGCAGTCGCTTTATGTGATATATGAGAGTTTGACTTGATGGTTTGATTATTAGAGAGCAGAACCGAAAACCATCGTGGATAATAACCTGCTCTGTTCCAGAAATGTTCTCTTATTCTCGTGTGAACTCTTCTTTGATATTGTGAATGAAGCTTAATAGCATTGGATCATACTGCATTTAATTTTTACGTACAAAACGAAGGCGCGTGCAGTGAACGAGTGTTAGGAAACAGTTTCCAAGAAAGTGTGATGAGATTTTGTGTTTAAAGTTCGAAACAGAAAAGAACATTCCAGTTAGCGGTGATACAGACGTTCTGGTTTTAGATAGTTCCCCTACCAATTTAGTTTAGGCTAGCTTTCTAGTTTGGCTCCACTCTCAGCTACTCAGCACTACCACACTCAGCTACCATATATTAGTGCCTTTTCATATTTTCTGAATTCTACGGTTTCCGAAGTGTAGAATTGAAATACTATTTTTAGAATACTATGTAAGAGTAAAACCTGGGTAATGTTTGCAAATTTTCGTTGATGAAGTTTGAGTCGGTTATTACAAAATGACGTTTCGCGCTTTTGAAAATGCCCACATTTTTAAGTCTCTTCAAGGAAAACTTTCGTTTTCGAGAAACTTTCAAAAAGGTATTTGAAGCACTTATACCACAAATGCAATAATTAATAAAAACGCCCGAAATGTAAATATTAACGCTGTGAATGATATTTCAAAAATTGTTATTTAGGAATAATAAAAAACAGGAATATTGCTTTTACGACATGCGATTTAAGGCATTGTACACAATTCCTACAAAATAATTGTAGCTATTTTTGAGAAAGTGTCCTTTGGGCATTTTGCCGCCGTCTTTTAGGAGTAGATGGGTGGCGGCTGGGAAGATAGTGGGGCAAAACCTAAAAACTAATCCAGAGTAAAGAGATTAGAAAACTAACTAGTACGAAGAATGTTGTGCCATTATGTAGCACTACTAGATACTTTATTACCTACTACTTACGTAGAATAGATAAAGTATTTCTACTGATTTTTCGACAAAAAAAATTGTGGATTCCTGATATCAGTAAAGTTGATAATTATTGTACCTAAAATATTGTAAATAAGTACTCTAACACGTTACATATTCAGAATCCTTTTTGTGTATTCTTCATATCTAAAAATTGGTAAAGAGGAAAACATTCGTTCGTCAATCTCTTCATCTATGAGTAACATTGGAAGCCTGAAATGTAGGCAAGATTTTCAGCAAATGTGATGTTTCCCAGTCAATTTCAGTAGTTTTGGATTTGAAAATGATATTTTGAACTTTAAAATACTTTTCATGAAGCTTTAAAGACATTTTCGAACTTTCCTCAAATATGGCTCCGTTGTTAAAAATAGCGCGAGTCAATGAGCACATTTTCCACCGTGTTCAATTAGAGCAGACTAATTTCTCACCTCCTTAGATCTGTGGTTTTTCAATGCATTGGGGACTACAACATGAATTTTTCGCCTAGAGGTATTTCATATCCATTGTATTCATGACGAAGGTTCTGTTTCGAGGGTGTACCTCTAGCCCTTCCAGTGTATGATTGGAAACGGTGATTGGAAACAGTGCGCAGATCGCACTGTCTAAGCTGACGCTACTGACGCAGAGAGCCTGGAGGAACGCAAGGAGCAGAGAGGAATGTGGCCTTCTCAATAGCGATTAGCTGACGGAACTCAATGTGCTCGTAGGTCCAATTTTTCTTATGATTAAATCAATGCATAAACGTAAGTTTTAACAATTAACAATTTATTGTCAAGTTGAATGCGTATGTTTATGAAGTTTACATCAGTTCCAATTCCTGTAGCAAGTACTATTCGAACAGCGATCATTGCCTTTCGGAACTAGGATCAGTAGGTCGCCCTGGAAACACGGAAGAACATTGATACATGACGTAAAAAGACTTGCATTTAAGTCTTATGTCGTTCGTGTTTGTTCAGTGTAATTAAAACAAATACAATAACAGTTCTGACAGTGTCATGCTTTCTCAACGAGAGCTATTAGCCAGGAAGAGTATGGGTAAAAATATGAGCGTCCTGGCGTAGAAACGCTGTCTCCACAGCGAGAGGGGTGGTTCTTTGGATTTTGACGGCGACACGTGCGTGCATCCTCCACCTGCCAGCGGAAGTAAAGAGGCCTGCAGGTTGTCTTGGTCAACACTTGATATGCAACTAGTGCATTTTGTATTAATGCCCTCTCAACTAGAATGCCACAAGAACGCCTTCCCAAGACTATCCTCGAATACAAACCAAAGCGAAAACGATCCAGAGGCAGACCCCACACAAGATGGAAAGAGACTCTTGAGAGCGGAACGGGCCACTAGGCCCAAACCTTGTTGCTGATGATGATGATGCCCTCTCAACTACTAAAGTAATGCTGACAATGTAAAGCAAATAAGCCCAGGCCTTCAATGGGGCCTGCCAAATGGAGTTAAAAAAACAACTGTGCTCATAATTTTGTGACTTCATGTTCTGCAAAATTTCTCTTTAATCTATGACGGCAAAAGGTGATTTTGCTTACAAAACCATTATTGTAATCTGACACAAAAATTATCAAGTGTTCGTGTTCCCCTTGCATTTTACCTTGTACAATAAATGAGAAGTTTGTTTGCGCTTAAATTCGTTCTTCTAAGCCTTTAAAATTCTGCCTCTTTGGTTTTGACAAAATAGTTATGAAATCGATACTTTGTTAAAAGTTTTTGTGGCATTGTCGAAAATTGGGAAATTTCAATTTTTTTCGACGTTTTCCTACAATCACAGTATTAAAAATAAACACTTCTTTAAAATATGTTCTTTGACATTCAAATAAGGGCCCAGTGTTTTGAAAATACAGATTTTTTCGCGTTTCATGCCTATAAATGTCCTATTTACGTTGATCTTTACGTCTAATTTACAAAAATTAAAAATAACATGAGAAAGTATGAGATGAGAAAGTGTGAGAAAGTAAGTAAATTCAACGACTAGTAACCGACATCAATACCACGAAATGAAGTGTGTGAACAAAATTTTTACAGGCTCTTCTTCAAGATAGTCGTAGTGTCCTTGCTAAGTTTGGTGATGATTAATACAACGCAAATGCCGGAAATAAATAATTTAAATAATACGTTGATAGATTCAGCACGTTATTTTTAGCCTGTCGCTAAGAGGATTGGTTCCCAATATATTCCGTTAGAGGCCAGCAGCGGTGCGGTAGAACACCAGTATACGTTCATATAGTACCATAGCTTTGTGTTATATGCCCTATGAGGATGTGTTGTCAGCGACTCTAGCGATTCGCGCGGCGACTCAGGGACACGGCGTCGATTTCATCCGATACTGTACTCGTCATACAGCTTCGTTCTGCTTAATAGGTCCAAAAAGGAAATGTTTATATATTTTAATTACCTCTCTAATACAACTAAATATACAACTATATAAATAAACATACAACAAATATACATGCATTCAGTAACTGGGTTTCAGTTTGCGTAATTTTTGTTCTGATTTAGAGCAGCAGTTTCTAGACATTTTCATGAAAGAGAAAGATATAGTTGTTATTCTTCATGACATTATTCAATTTCAATCGACAACAGTCATAATAGGGAGGTTTTTATAACTCTGCTCCTCAAGGCCCTCCTTCACGGTGGGATTATGTCACTTATTCGCGCCTTTCTCGATCTTGCCGCTAGATATCGCATGATCGCGACCCTATAACAGTGCTGCGATTGTATAGCACGACCACGATCACGATCATGATCATGATCATGATCATGCGACATCTAGTGGCACGACCGAGAAAGACACGAGTTATAAAAACCTCCCTTTTATGACTGTTGTCGATTGAAATTAAATAATGCCATTAGGAATAACAAACTATTTCTTTCTTTTTCATGAACATGTCTAAAAACTGCTGATCTAAATCAGAACATAAATTACGCAAATTGAAAACCAGATACTGAATGTATGAGAGAAGAAAATTTGTACCTAGACGGTAAAATAAAAACCAGGATGGTTCTGATTGTTAATATTTTATTTAACATTACTACAAATTACTTTCAAAATTACATCTGAAACATTTTCTATTTTTTTCTTACCAATAACAAATAAACATCCCAAATGCTGAGAATATTTTGTCTGTTTTTTTTCTTTGTTGAAGTAATTTTCGGTTGCTGAACTTCCACAAATAGGAAGTTCTTACTTAGTTTTCAGTACTAGCTTCTTTACTTCAGAACAATCACTCACAAAATTGATTTCTAAGAGTTGGTGTAGTATCTGAGTTGCAATATTTGGTAAGCAATTTATTTTCTTAATTCTATCAATAAAACTGCTCCACTCTGACAGATATTCAATAAAGTTGTCAGTACACCTTATATGTTTGAAGTTATTTTGAACATTTTCAAACCAATAACCTTTTTTAGGCTCCTACTCAACCACTTCTTGCATTTTTTTAGGATGCAACTCCATAACTTTAATACAAAACAAACATACTGATTGGAATTCAATCCTGCCAAATCCATATTTAATTCCCCCTCACTTATTTCTACTAGAAGTGAAGCAATTGTTTTAACCAAATGTGAGGCTAATATTTATTTTTTTGGATTTATGGACGTTAGATCAGGAAAAGACTACACGGTGTTCAGTATTGAGTTTAGTACAGCATATATGCTAGCAATAGATATCACGTTTGTAGAACGAATTGCAGTTTGTAAAAAATGAAAACAAAAATTGCATACTCTCCACAGTCGTAACAGATGCTGGAAGTGTCCCCTTTTACATGTTTTGAGTCTGTTAGGAGTCTTTTTGCATTGAAAGATAAGAAAGATTAAAAAAGTTAACAACGCGGCCATTCATAAGGTTTCATGTAATAGCTTATTTATTTCTATTGAATAACTATTAGGTTTATTCGTTAAGAATTATTGTGTTTTGAAGTTAGAGTAATACATTTCATTCAGAAAGTGCATGTGGGACAGGTTGAGGCAGATTAAATGTGGTTAAATGTAGACAATAAAACAACTGCTTATTCTAATTTTAAATTGTCTAATCTACGTTATTTCTTAAACGTCAAAAATGGTGTGAGAGATAGAGACAGACAGAGAGAGCGAGAGACACAATCACAATCTAATTCACAGCGTGTACTGTCTCAATATGTGAAAGACCATGAGAGTTGGGAGCGTTTTCGCGCAAGCAGATTGCAGGCAAGGAATGATAGAAATTGTTTCGCGAAGGTCAGGCTGAGCGTTGTGTTCACGGCAGTAGGCCGCTTGCCCACGCCGCGGCAGAAGCGCTCGAATGTCAATCATCAGGGCTCTTTGCCGACGACGGACAAAGGGACCGAAGCGGGTACCTGCTGCGGTCCCTTTGTCCGTCGTCGCCGGAGGGTCGGCGAAGGGCCCTGATGATTGACCGTCGCGCGCTTCTGCCGCGGCGTGGGCAAGCGGCCTAATATTCCGTTTCTTGTAGAGAGTGGCGTTCTTGTCGTGTTCTTAAAGGTAGAAATTTTCTTTTCTTTAAGATGAATACCCTTTAAAATTGTGAGATTCCTCCATTACGAGTTTGTATTTTGAATTAAGTCGAGTCGAAAAATAAATGTTTTCGGCTCATTTTCCCCCGCTTAGCGCGAGGAAGTCAACAACGCCGCTCGCTGAGCGGGGAACACGGTAGTGGATGCGCGAACGACGGCGTGCGCTGGAGGCCCGCCACCTCCTCACTCGCACTCGCGGGGCAGGAGCCCAACTCCTAGACTCTCAGCAGCGCAGACGTTCACGTGATGCACATTACGTCCCGGCCAAGCACACTCTTATCATCTGACGTTATGGGAAAGTAGAGAGAGTTATTTGTGTGATTTTAGTTCGTGTTTTCTTCATGAAATAATTAATCAAGCTAAAGTTTTAGTGTCATAGAGAATGTCTCACCGACTATGGACCAACTTCTAAACGGTTAACGATTTCGAAATGGAATTCTCGAATTCTCGATTTCGAAATGGAACAATGCGGAATCAAGAGGCAAGTAACGTGCCGCAGAGACAGAAATAGAAAAGATACGTAGTAATATGCTGTATTAAATATGAAGAGATTATTGAAATCTCCATAAGACCAGATCATGACGGAACTTTCAGGATCAGAATTATTTGAAAGATACAAAATAGTTTATTTTCAAATCATTTCTACAGTAGTGACTCAGATGGAATATGGGTTTCAAGATGTTGACAACTTTAATTTTATTGAATTTCTTAACGAAATTAGTTTCCACCTACAAAGCGTCCTTTCCTTCAGAAAAGTTTCCTTTCCTAATGAAACAATAAACATTCTGTGTCAGTGATCAGCTTCAAAATTAACTAACAAATGTATATATTCATAATGCAAGATACATAAATGCAGATTTGCTGCTGAAGTATTTGGTAGACAAATTGCACTAGAAAAACATTATCATAAGACGGTTTGGTTGATACAACTTTCTTCCATATCCATTATTCCTATATTCATTTTTTCTTACACCTAGAGAAATTTATGTTCGGTTAGTATTAGGCACATATAGTGACTCAGAGTGACAGTTGTCTGTCAAACACTGTCTATTTAACAGGTGTGAAATTTATGACGTATGTGTTAGTAGTGACAAAAGGAGAGCGATATGTGAAAGCGGACTGATGAGAAGGTCCAATTGATAATACCGGATGTTGTGTAAGTTCATTACAGAATTTAGAAAAGACTGGAATTAAAAAGGCCACCAAAATTAAAAAGTTGCCTATCTGAAGTGGTTCTGAATGTGAATTAAATTAAATCGCGCGCTTTGAATTCTCAGTTATTAAAATAAAGTGTGAAGTAATGATGAGTGGCTACAGCAGTAACTGCTGTCGCACTATGAAGTAAGACGGCTTAACCAAAGACAAGTATTAAACAGATTTGCTCAACTCAGGGATACTCAAGCTCCTTTTGATTGCAACTTTGGCCATAAAGTTAGGTCTCATAGATTTTTAATAATGATAAGTAAAAGGAGGAAGAAAACATTTCAAATTGTCATCAGACCTTACTTCTAAAGTTTCATTTTACTCTATACATAGAAGACAGTTGTTTGCAAATGCGCGTTGGTCAAAACATAGATAAAATATTTGCAGCAGATTTTAACAAGCGCACAAAAAAAGGCCAAGAAATTTTTCTAATACTAACTCTAATTAAAATTTTTGCAAATTTGTCACGTAAAAAGAGGGGGTACTTTAAAATTGCTCAATCAAAGATTCTTTTTGTTTCTCGTCTATCTCGGAAATTATTTGTCTGATTCGAGTTTGCTTTTCACCAATCAATTTCATTTAATGTGTTTTACTTGTATACAGAATTAGAGATAGCTGTGCTGAAATTAATATTTTACGAAATTTGGCACGTAAACATAGGTCGTTTTGTACTTTACACAATGGAGGTTGCTTTTGTTTTTCGTCTATCTCGGAAATTATTTGTGTGATTGGCGTTTGCTTTTCACCAATCAATTTCATTTAATGTGTTTTACTTGTATACAGAATTAGAGATAGTTGTGCTAAAATTAATATTTTTCGAAATTTGGCACGTAAGCAAAGGGGTCGTTTTGTACTTTACACAATGGAGGTAGCTTTTGTTTTTCGTCTATATCGGAAACTATTCGTCTGATTGGAGTTTGCTTTGCACCAATCAATTTCTTTTAATGTGTTTTACTTGTATACAGAATTAGATATAGCAGTGTTATAATTAAAATTTTTTGAAATTTGGCACGTAAGAGGGGGGGCGTTTTGTACTTTACACAATGGAGGTTGCTTTTGTTTTTCGTCTATCTCGGAAAATATTTGTCTGATTGGAGTTTGCTTTTCACCAATCAATATCTTTTAATGTGTTTTATTTGTATACAGAATTAGAGATAGCAGTGCTGAATCTAATAGTTTTCGAAATTTGGCACGTAAGAAGCGGGTCGTTTTGTACTTTACACAATGGAGGTCTTTTGTTTTTCGTCTATCTCGGAAACTATTTGTCTGATTGGAGTTTGCTTTTCGCCAATCAATTTTTTTTAATGTGTTTTACTTGTAAACAGAATTAGAGATAGTAGTGCTGAAATTAATATTTTTCGAAATTTTGCACGTAGAGCGGGGTCGTTTTGTACTTTACACAAAGGATGTAGCTTTTGTTTTTCGTCTGTCTCTGAAACTATTTGTCTGATTGGAGTCTGCTTTTCACCAATCAATTTCTTTTAATGTGTTTTACTTGTGTACAGAATTAGAGCTGTCTCTTATACACATCTAGATGTGTATAAGAGACAGCTTTTAATGTGTTTTACTTGTATACAGAATTAGAGATAGCAGTGCTGAAATTAATATTTTTCGAAATTTGGCACGTAAGGTCGTTTTGTACTTTACATAATAAAGGTTGCTTTAGTTTTTTCTCTATCTCGGAAACTATTTGTCTGTTTGGAGTTTGCTTTTCACCAATCAATTTCTTTTAATGTGTTTTACTTCTATACAGAATTATAGATGGCAGTGTTGAAATAAATATTTTTCGAAATTTGGCACGTAAAAGGGGGTCGTTTTATACTTTACACAGTGGAGGTTTCTTTTGTTTTTCGTCTATAAACAAAAAAAAAAAAAAAAAAAATATAATAATCTAAATAAAAAACTATCAAAATAAAATTATACATATTCAAAGCAACTCTAAAAATCGACAAAAACAAAAATAACAAAAACAAACATACTGAAATAAAAAATTATGAAAAAAAAAATCATAATAAAAAAAAAATACAAAAAAAAGATAAAAAAAAAACGGAAAAGACCGTTTAATTAAAAACACCTTTACACAATAATTCAATTTTATCATTTTTTATAAAAAAAAAGAAGCAAGCAAATTGAAAAATACTAAAAAAAGTGACAAATAAAAAAAAAAAACAGAGTTGTTATTTGCGTGGCGGCAAGCAGTATCTGTTTATATCAGGTTTTTTCATTTTAACTCCAATCGAGAGAGAAACGATAAACAATAATTAACCGACGGCGCCGACGGGAAACACGAGACGAAACACAGGAGACGTACCTAACGCCTAGCAGCAACGCAAAAGACAAAAAAAAAAAAAGCGCAGGACCGAAAAGATGTGCAAACCAACCAGGCACAAGCGGCGCCGGGGGCTGCCAACGATAACACCCTTAAAATCAAGGCGAGCTACACGGGACCAAGAAGCGGGGACCGCCACGCGAAACGAGCGCGACAGCACGCGGAGCCGGCCACTGGGAGGGCGAAAGATGTACAAGCGGACCCGCGGCCCCCGAGCGCACGTCTTCTTAATCAAACACCACTCTCAGAGAAATGATCATGGCCGGGCCTCCCGCTACTACCAACGTGCGTTGCCAAAAACGGTTTGGCGAGGAACCCCAAAGGAATATGCCCATTTAATTTTCACGAACAACCTGGCGGTCGTGCTCAACCAATAAACTACTATTTCTAAAAAGTACTGTAGCCAACAAAACCCCCAGACGCCCAAAGGTAGAATACTAATGACAAGTTTATATAGTAAAAGAACAAACAATTAAAAAAAGAGAAAATGTATAGGAAAAGAAATGGAAGGTGACAAAAGAGGAAGTGGCTTGGATCAACAGAAGGCTTCCACATCAGGAACGAATAGTTTGCCCGTCGAGCATTCTCAAGGTAGCCACCGCGACCGAAAAACAAAAAAGAGCACACCTCACTATTGGTCTCAAAAGTTACCAAAACGACCTCCCTATACATTGCCAAATTTTCTGAAAAATTTAGTTCCAGCCAACTGCTAACTCCTTAATTTTGTTATACAAGTTTTCTGTCTTTATGGCGTCTGAATCAGACGCAGTATTTCATAGGTTGAGGCTGCTTGAGATAGGAGCCCTTAGGCAAACCACACGAATACTCCGCAAGCATCTAAAGAAAGGTGAGAGCATTGGGTGGCCCCAAAGTTGTCCAACTCCATTCTAAGAACGATTAGTTTCCGAGATAGCGACAAAAACAAAAAGGAACCGGCAAGCCATTGGGGCAACATTAACATAAGAAGTGAGGGTTAACCCAAAACGACCCATGGACCCCTGTCTACGTATCGGCCAAAATCTCTTGTTGATAGCTCAAAAATATACTGTTAACGGAGGCGACTGCCCTAACTCTAATGTTGTGAGTGGCGCCGAAAGGGGGGGCCAGGACCGCCGAAAATACAATAAGTTTAATTGTACAGACCTGTATTTCACGACACACCCATTATAAAGAAGAAATTGATTCGGTGCCCAAACCGCAGGGAGAAGGGTAGCTGAGAACGAGGAACTCCACAGACATCAGGGGAGGGAAAAGGCAGAAGTAGAGGCAGGTATTTCCGAGATAGAAGAAGGCACGGAAAAAAAAAACCCAAAAGAACAGGGAGAGGAACCCCGCGCCCAGGAAGTAAAGGACAGTCAGATTAGGAGCGGATGAAAGGCAATAGGGAGAGGTACCAAAACGAAGAGAGGCCAGCCATCAAAAGAGAGAAAAGGCGTACATGCCCAGATAAGATTTAGATTGAAAAAAAAATAGAAAAAGACGTTAAATCAATTCAAGCGACCGTATTCTGTCCAGGCCATCGTAAATAATTGACATTCTTCTGGGATGCGTTGTTTATACAAGAGTTTTTAAAAACAGGCATTTAAAAAGAAAATAGATTGGGTGTGAAAAACAAACTCCAATCAGACAAAATAGTTTCCGAGCAAGGCGCAAGATAGACCAAAAATAAACAAAAGGCACCTCCAATTGTTGTTGTTAAAGTACCAAAAACGACGCCTCCCCCCCCTGATCATCAACAATACGTGGCAAAAATTCTCCGAAAGAAAATTACCTCATTTCAAGAACCTGCATCCTCCTAACTTTCTGATGGTATACAAGTGTTAAAACACATAAAAGACAAGTTGACATTCGTTTGGAAAAAGCAGACTCCAATCAGACAACATAGTTACAAAATAACCCGCCGAAAAGCAAATGAAAACCTCCAGTAGTTTATGGTAAAAGAACAACAAAGACCCCTACGTGCCAATTTTCGAACGCAAAAAAAAAGAAAAAAAAAACAAAAACAAAAAATTTAATTTCAAGCCAACTGCTATCTCTAAATTTCTGTATACAAGTTAAAACACGGATTAAAGAAGAGATTAATTGGTGAGTGTCTGGACAGAAAAGCAAAACCTCCAATCAGACCGAAAGGAACTAGTGTCCAGGCCGCCCTCTCCCCAAATAGACCGAAAAAACACAGAAAGAAGACTGAACCTTCACTGTGTTGTAAAGTACCCCAAAACGACACCCCCGCTTTACGTCGCAAATTTCCGAAAACAAAAAATTTTATATTCACACACTCTACCTGCCCCATCTATAACTTCTGGTATACGGCCAACCACCAAGGCTGAAGCAACACATTAAAAGAAATTGATGCCGTGAAAAGCAACATCCATTCAGACAAGGAGTTTCCGAGCGAACCTAGACACACAAAAGTACACAAACGCGGCAGCAACTCTGTCCGTCTGGTCCAAGAAGACATAGGAGTCACACAAAACGACCCACCCCTTACGTGGCCAACACAGTTTCTCGCGAAAAATTAATAATTTCCCACGCACACCTGAGCCTCCTGCCGGTATCCCTCTGGAACCTTCGTGACGGAAAGACTCTTGCGGAATTAGTGAACAAGAGTCGCATATAACACATAAAAGAAATGATTGCGCTGAAAAGGCAAACACCCAATCAGACGAAATAGTTCCGCAGATAGACGAAAAAAAGAACAACGGCAACAGAGTAAAAGATTAAAACGGTGAAAGAATCGGAGTGACCCAGCATAAACCAATTGGTGCAACCTGAGGTTTAACACACGAAACAACAAGAGGGAAAGCGGGGGCAGAAAGGGAGAAACCAAATGCAGGAAAAAACACTGAGCCCCCACCCACTTACGTGCCAAAGTTTTCCTGAGAGAAAGCAACAAAATATAGAGTTACGGCGAGCACTGGGCGTAAACCTCTAATTTGTACACAAGTAAAACACATTAAAAGAAAGTGATTGGTGCAAGTAGAGTAAACTCCAACAGGACGAATAGTTTCCGAAGATAGACGAAAAAAACAAAAAGGAAACCTTCATCTGGGCAAAGGACAAAAACGACTCCCCCTTACCGCTGCCAAATTTCGAAAAATATTAATTTCAGCAACTGCTAACTCTGTAATTTTGTTACACAATGGACAAACACAGAAGGAAAATTTAAAAGAAGATCTTGAGATTTGAGAGTAGACAAAGGCTAAGAAGAGCGACTCACATCGAGAGGGATGACGAATAGTTGCCGAGGAGATAGTGACGGAAAAAACAAAAAGAAAGGAAAACCCTCAAGTGTGGGGCAAATTACCCCAAAACGACCCCCCCTTACGTGCCCAAAATTTTGGAAAAATATTAATTTCAAGCACTGCCTAACTGTAATTTTGTTATACAAGTAAAACATATTAAAAAAGAAATTGATTGGCAGAGCAAAGTAAACTCCAATCAGACGAATAGTTTAGACATTAGACGAAAAACAAGAGAAAACGACCAAATCGCCCTTCAAATTGCCCAAACAAGTACCCCCCAAAACGACCGTAACGGCCTCGGCGACGGTCCGCTAAAATAGCGAGAAGTGGGCGTCTGAAATTTGGGGCGAAACAAAAAAATAGGTTAATGCGTCAGCACTTAGCTACTACTAATTGGAATACGCCTTAGCAACAAGAGTTGAGCAGATAACAAAACATTTAGAAAATGAACCAGAAGCATGATTCTCTGGTAGATGGGACGTATCGAAGCGATGGAGAAATAAGAAAAACTGCACACAAATCAGCACGAACCGATGATTTCACGGAGAGATAAACGTCAACGGAAAACAAAAAAAGGAGAACCTTCAGAGACTTGGACACACGGCACCAAAAAAAAACGAAGATTGAAACACACAACCCGGAGGCAAAACGACCCGACCCAAAGACTTAACAGCGAGCCAAGCACCGTGCCAAATTTTGAAAATTAATTTCAGCACTTTCATCTATAATTCTGCTATACAAGTAAAACACTTAAGAAATAACGATTGGTTGGAAAAGCAAACTGCTAGATCAGGACAACTGGTTCCGAGATAGACGAAAAACAAAAGCAACCTCTATTTTGTGGTAAAGTACAAAACGACGCCCCCCTAGTGTATACCGTCTAGAGCAACATCTTCGAAAACTTAACTCTATTCATCCGGCTAAGCGGTACCTTGACTCTGCTATTCTGTATACAAGTTAAACACATTAAAGCGACAAATCTCGACTTGACGTGGCAGCAAAGGCAGGACTCCAATCAGACAAATAGGGTTCGCCAAAAAAGACGGAATAGCAAAAGAAACCTCCATTGTGTAAAGAAACAAAACGACGCCCCCCCTTACTCGCCAAATTTCGATGAAAAAATACTTACTTCGAAGCACTGGCCTATCTTCTGATATCTCTCTGATACTAACAGGAGCGAGAAAACACATTAAAAGAAATTGATTGGGAAAAGCAAACTCCGAATCAGCACAAAGATAGTTTCGCGAGATAGACAAGAAAACCAAAAAAGGAACCTCAATTGGGCAAAGTACAAAAACGACCCCCCGGCTTACGACTGCCAAATTTTCGAAAAATTATTACATGTTCAGCACAATACTCTCTCAATTCTGCTGTACAAACGTAAGAAGACACATTAAAGAAATGTTGAATAATGGTAGAAAAGCAAACTCCAATCAGACAAATAGTTCCAAAAAGACGAAAAGATTACAAAAAAGAAAAACCACTCCACTGTGTGTAAAGTATAAACGACCTCCCTTTTACGTGCCAAATTTCGCGTAAAAAAATATATTATCTCAACACTGCACATCCTCTATACATCTCTGATTATAGAAGTTTAAAAACACATTAAAAAGAAATGATTGGTGAAAAGCAAAACTCCAAACAGACAAAATAGTTTCCGAGAATAGA
>BOPP01000057.1:23150-39565 GCA_017312745.1 Gryllus bimaculatus
CCACCACACAAAAAAAAAAAAAATAAAAAGAAGGAAGGGAATCGGGCGGGGCGTTGGGCCCAGTAATCTCTTTTTATAGGTTTGAAGGGAACAACTGGACTCCGAATAACTATCTAAATTGTAAAGTCGTCAAATTGTGGGTAATGATTAAATTTTGTTGTTGAAATTACTCCCTTCATTAAGACGATAACTCTTAAGTTTCCATTAGAAAATGATTCATGGTCTTCTAAGGAGTTTACTTATATTTTTTTTCTTTTATATGATTTTCCCATTTAATGTTATTGTGAATTTTCTTCAAGTAATACTCTAAAAAAAAAAATGTGACAAAAGGGCAAATCAAAAATAAATTTATCAAGTAGAGAGGTGTAAATTTGTCTTATACTTGCCGGAAAATGTCAGAAAGCTTATGACCCTCATACACATTATCGGTATTTTAATACGTCAAATAATAATATTCGTGTAATTTGGTAATATAATCACAGAAGATAATATTTATCCCAGATATTACATTAAAATAAATCAATATTAAAATGATTTTATGTTTCCATAATCTTTAGTACATGTAAATGGAGTAATAACTTTTATATGAGTCTACTTAGAATGATAATCTGAAATGTTTCTCACGCCATGGTGGGCGGCGCATTGTTGCATATCAAGTGTACTTTCTGAGTGAAAGTTTCCTCGCATATTGAACCTGGAAAGGTTTCTTACATGTGGGTGCGCATGTGCTATCCGAAGTGAGCTTTCGAATGAAGGTTTTCGAAATTTGAACATGGAAAGGTTTCCTCACCATGTGTGTGAGCATGTGCTTATCAGTTTTCTTTCTGGAGTGAATGTCTTCTACAGATTTGAATCACTGGAAAGGTTTCACCATGTGGGTGCGCATGTGATCAACAAGTGTCCTTTCTGGATGAAAGTCCTTCTCGCAGATAGAACAGCTGGAGAAGGTTTCTGCACTCAGTGTGGGTGCGCATGTGCTATCTAAGTGTCTTTCTGAGTGGAAAGTCTTTTGCGATAAAACGCTGAATGGTCTTCTCGTCACAGTGTGGGTGCGCATTGAACCAAGTTCTTTCTGGATGAATGTTCTCGCAGATTGAACACTGGACAGGTTCTCACCAGTGTGGGTGGCATTGTGCTTATCAATTGTCCTTTTCTGAGTAAGTTCTCTTGCAAAATGAACAGCTGGAAAGGTTCCTCACCAGTGTGGGTTAGCATGTGTGCTACAAGAGTTTTTTTCACAGAGAATAGGTCTTCTCACACTGGAACACTGGATTGGTTTCTCGGCGTGTGAGTGCGCCATGTGCTTTTTCAAGATTCGTTTTAGAGTGAAGGTCTTTCGTCACACATGGAACCTGGAAAGGATTTCTCACAAGTTGTGGGAGCGCAGTGTACTCAAGTTTCCTTTATAGTTGCAGTCTTCTGCACTCACGGAACACTGGAAGGTTCTCACCAGTGTGAGTGCGCCATGTTGGTTATCTCAATTGTCCTTTGCTGAGCGAAGGTCTTCTGCAATATTGAACACAGAAAGGTTTTCCACAGTGTGGGTTTCGCATTGTGCTTAACTCAGGATCTTTTTCAGAGAAGGTTTTTTTCACAGACGGGACCATTGGAAAGGTTATTCACGCAGTGTGGGTACGCAGTGGATTAACCAAGTTTTTTTCTCAGTGACGGTTCTCGCAGATTGAACATGAAGGTTTCCACCAGTGATGGTCGCCTGTGCTTACTCAAAGTTCTTTCGCGAAGGTCTTTGAGATAAACCTGAAAGGTTTCTCCCAGTGGTGGGTGCGCAAGTCGCGCTACAATCTTGCCATTTCTACCTGAGCAATCGTATTGCAAATGGACCTTAAAAAGTTTCTCTGAGGAATGCTGCAGTTGGGAGGCGTTCTCGTGGTGCGTGGTCTGGTCATGAGTTGTTGAGAGCTACTTCAGGGATAACAATCCGAATCTGTAGTGTGGGTTCTGTCTGTATGAATGGATTAGTGTTGGTTGTTCTGCTGAATGCATATTCGCATTACCTATAACAAAAAAGGTTAGTATCAGAAAAGATCTATAGGGTATGATAGCAAACTACAAAAGTCTGAGCGTTAACAATTAATCATTTCGTGATATTACAACATGCAAGCGAGTGCAATAGTTCCGGAAAGCAGGAAGATGGCGCACTTTTGGCAAAAGCATGAATATTGTTTTAGTTAGTATTTGGGTTTTGCAATTATTGCAAAAAGGTAAAAGTGTAATATTTAGACAAAAGTATAGGTTTTATATCTCAAGAAAGTAATTGAAATTAAAGCAGATGATCCTTTTAAGATCTGACCTATATTTTGAGATATTGATCAAATATTTTTTCAAAATTTTAACTATTAAACATTCTCTTCGAAAGACCAACCGGTTGATGGGTTGACCACTCAATAACTCTGTTAAGGCAGAGCTATGAACTCAGTCCTCGGGCAAGTATTAGCCCTGGGCAAAAACATTTGATTGGTTCAATGAAATGCTAATTCTTAAAATTATGACACACAGACTTATGATAGTGAAAGGGACATTATAAAAAAAACAATGGACTTAGAGTTAAAGTAAAGCGTAATGAATTTTTACAAACACAATGATAAACTTTTTGGCGACTTGATAGAGATGAGATCGTGCGGGAGAAGATCTAATTCAAGCAAAGAGTTACATATGTTCCCGACTTATTCTCCTGTTGATTAGGTGCTTTCGAATACCCATGTACATCATACTCGTGCAGTTGAACGAACACTAAGTTTACGGGCTTTAAAATAACAATTTCATACAATAACAATTCCATATTAGCCCTCCTTCTGTTGCTAGTATTTGGCCAATATTTATAGTTTTTCATTAAAACTTGTGTTTTCAGAATTATATTGGATAGATTTTGTTTTTTTATCCAGCAATTTAGTATATTTTATGAGGATGCCATCTTATGTTATAAGTTTTTTTCCTGAAAGTAAGCTTTGATCCTACATTTTGGTTCTTGAAAGTGAAAATCGATTATTTTATGAGGCCGATAACCATTCATAATTTTACTTTTTCCTGAAATTGATTGTCTGTGGTGGAAAGCATAATTTTCGACAGAAAAGTTAACTTTCGTTTTGCTTCACCAGACTTCCACGCCTGTCTTTCAGACACGAGCCAGGGTCGGCCTTGTGAATTTTCGTCCACCATTTTTTGTTCTCAGTAAGATAGTCTTGGTAATAATGGAGTTTGACTAATAATGCTTTGTTTCTGATATGGGCTGGCAATAAGTTCAATATATTCGTCATTGAATATTATTCTATCTCTTGACGTATTTAGTCATTAATTGCAGCAAATGTTCGATCACATGGGAGAAATTAATGACCGTGGAGGAGGTTTAGTACTCGGAATACCCATTACAGAATATTCCAGATTTTTACAGGTTGTTACATTTATCCGTGATAATTGGTATTGTTTATTTTGAGAGCTGGCAGATGCTCATCAGAAACATTAAATCTACTTCCTTCTAAGTTTCCTTGTAGTTCAGATTTTAATTATATGTTGGAGTTTGTAAGTATGATTGCCGGCAATAATATGCTTCTTGCACGTGTATGCTTGGAAGTTAAATATTTTGCATGTATTCAAGTACATAGCTCCTGCAATTTCTATTTCGCATACTTTTGTTTTACTTACATTTTTTCATAGAACTTATTTACTTCTTCTTTAATGCATGCAGTTAGGATATAGGCTACACATTTTGCAGTGTTTCTTTAAATGTTTCAACTCAACACCTACTTTCTTGTGAAAAGTGCTTCAAATTTACATTTACTGTAGCGCTTAAAAACGCTACAAAATATTTTCAAAGAATATTGTCATTTAGGACGCAGGTTTTAATGTTATTATTAATTAAAATAATAATTTTCGCATCGAAAAATAAGATTGTTTAAAAAATGTATTTTGAGACGGCCACTGAGGATCCGAATCATTAATGCATACTGCAATGGTCAAACTTGTTCGTCGTGAAATTAGTTCGCTGTTGCGTCTCATTGATATTTCTTACCGCTTGAAACCAAGATCTAAGTTATTGATTAGAATGGAAAGAAGGCAGTCCAGTCTTGTAATAGTGAAATTATTACGTTTGTTGCAGTGGTTTGGGGATTATTGTGGATATCGTAAAAATATTTAATCCAAATTCCTCCTAAAGAAACCCAATAGATTAATTGTTCTCAATGAAGAATGAAATATATATTTTACAGACAATAGTATCTGACATTTGGCAAAGACGCTAGCAGTGTTGAAAAACTTAAACTTTT
Source organism: Gryllus bimaculatus (assembly GCA_017312745.1). Taxonomy (NCBI): domain Eukaryota; kingdom Metazoa; phylum Arthropoda; class Insecta; order Orthoptera; family Gryllidae; genus Gryllus; species Gryllus bimaculatus. Next base: position 27,431 of record BOPP01000057.1, read on the forward strand.
CCTGTCGATTCTCATCTAAGCATTTGCATCGTAACGCTGAATAGTCAAGAATAAAGAACGTGAATAACCAGAAAATGTAAGATTGTAAGCAAGTTAGATTGGCGCATATCAATAGTTACTTAGAATATTAAGATTAATCGGCAGTAATTTTGCTGCATCTTCTGTCTGGCATCGTAAACAGACAAAGACTGGGATGAGAGAGTCTACGAGATTTCACGTTAAGAGCATCGCCAATTTCGAAATGGAAAGGCGCTTCATCTTGTTGCAGGAATCTGACGGAGGGACCATGGAAGGGTCTTCATAAATGTCAACAAGGCTCGTTCCAGTGCCTGACATTCGACTTGCGGGCGGGAATAGTGGTGGCAAGGTTATATGCGTTGCAAATACATCGAATTTCTCGGATAAGGATTTCCTATTGAACATTTGAATTATATCACAAAATAAGATAATTTGCTTAAATTTGGTCCAACACTTCCGTAAAGGATAAGACAATTGTAGCTACAGTAACCTTATTTGAAATGCAATTATTGCATTTTATATTTTCGTCGGCCATATTAACGAGCCAAAGCAGTTCACTATGCAATAAAATTGTAGCAAACACGCGGCTAAACAAAAGGAAAAATGACCATGAATGCTTGAGCAATCGGATTTTCTCAAGTTGTCAGTTATTCCTCGTTCGCGCAGAAGGGGAAAAGTAATACAAGAGACCACGAATAAAGCCTGGATTGGACCGAATGAATACGGGGAAGCAGGAAAATACACCAGGGCATCCAGGTACTCTCTCTGAGAGATAGTCTGCCTCGATGAGCTAGTAAAAAAACAGCATTCGGTTTTATTCTAAACGAAGAACATTAGATATTTTTTCTACTTTAACTTCAGTCGCGACAAGGCAGTCATTTCGATTAAGACATCACGAATTATAAAGGAAAAGTGCTCGCATCTTAGAAAATAACAACTTGATATGTAAATAAATCTCCATTAAGTTTTAGGTTGTTCGGCGCAACCTTTAGCACTCTGCAACTCGGTCGTGCTGTTTCACAATGGGATAGACGTTTTCTGTTCCAACCGCGCGCAATTCGTGTTTGTAGATACGTAAGGAGTTTAAATTATCAGCGCTAGGTTTTATGCTTTAATAAACCAAAATGTATTGGGATTCAGTAAACTCTGCGAGACAAAGACATATTTTATTCAGGTAATATATGCAAAAGATCTTATCGGACGCAAACGAACAAATTTCAATTCCACAGGAAAATTTTCAAGGAATGACTCAAGCGATCTTTCGGGCGCTCTTTTTACACACAATGTAGGTTACAATGCGTAAAAATAAATAATAAGACCAACAATTAAAAATGACACCCTCCGGAAAATTGGGAATTTTAAGACTATTTGCAGTATTAACTCTGTTGAGGACCAGATAAATCTTTGAAATTTGCACAGTAAAAGATCTCTTGATAGCAGAAACTGCATAATAATTTCAATTTGTATTGTACATCTTTCAGTAAAAAATTGCGCGGAAATTACTAACTTAAAAAATGTTCAATCATTTTTAAAGAACTATTGTGGAGCACAAATGTCATTTGAAAACAAGATTTTAATCTCTTGTAAAATGTAGAAGAGATGGATAAAATGTTGACTTCAGCGATTCTTCAAATTTTCAGCGTCTTAGGTAAAATGCCATCCCTGCATCTTTAAGTTATTTCAAATGTATTCCTAACAATATCAAGATAACATTTAGAGCTTTTAAAATTTTGAAAATGTTTCATCGAAGCTTCAAAACAAACCAAAATGTCAAGAACCTTTATCAACAATATCAGGGTTTAAGGTAGGTCTTCTCGATTAGTAATTTTGGTTTTCGCTGAAATCATACGAATGGTGTAAGGCATTAGAATTCGTTCAAGGAGGACAGAAGTAAAAACAACAACCACATATTTTGGTATAACGGAACACCAAAATATAGATTTTGATGCTAAGTTTTTGAAGGTAATTTACGAGAAAAAAGCTTTGTCAGCTGGATAGGAAGTAAAAATTGTCTTTTTTGACATTTCTTCCATAAGAATATTATTAATTATATCTTAATTACGCTATTCGAGAAATAAGTGCTTGTAATTAAATTCTCAAAGGCGTTTAAATAATTACTCTGGAACCTGGAAAAGTGCTGCTACAGTGAAGCTTCATTCTAATTTCAGATGAATGAACTGAATTAACATTGCAAAAAGCTACTTAACCATTTTCAAGGAAATGAGGGTTGATCGAAGGGTTATCAAGAAGGGAAAGGACGCTTTTTGATGAACTCAGGAACGACAATCAATTTCAATACTTTTGCAATGTGATAAGTTTGTTCATTACTACTTTTCGGTCAATTCACAAAATTGTCACACCAATATCTGGACGAGTATGGTGTAGTAGCAGCGATAAAAATTACAGGCATCAATATTGTTACTACATAAACAGAGTTATAATTCCCTTGAGTATTTGCGTACTTAGTGCCTTCTTGGGCGCCGAATCGATGCCGTTTAAAGCCGGTGCAGAGAGTTGCGTCTGCAAGCATCAGTCACTCAAAGTCTATTTAAAGAGAAGGGAATTCTTGCCACATTAGGGTTTGTGCACGCCCAGGTAAATTTTTACCCAAGTACTGTACTTACCACCATGTTGGACCATAGTTCACAAGATTAATTAAATATCAACACTTAACTGGGGATACATCGGATTTCTTGTTTAACTTGTAGGCAAGCAGAAGCACCATCACTGCAGAGCAGAGGATCCTACAGAATAAAAATTATAAACATCTCTTCACGGAGTTAAAATATTGAGATTGAAAACTTTAAACTTCATTTGGTAGGGTAAATGTACTTTGAAAAGATTCTTAGTACTCATTTTGTCTTTAATGTTTTGCAATTCGGTTATTCTTAAATTGAGCATTAAAATGGATGATTCTGTTTTCAATTGACGCAATGAGCAGATAAATCATGTGAGTTTTTTATTACTGCATCTTGTGCTGTAAGTTTTAAAATCAACGGGAGTGGTGATGTTCTTCTCTAGTTGGATTTTAAAATCCAGCGCCATCCAGGTACAGGTGGCGGAGTTACTCATTTCCTACCAGGGGACACCGCCAGTCTGGACCGCCTAGTTAGACACATGTGCTAGGTAGTGCTGTAGTGGCGGTCCAAGAAGGGGGCGGATAGGAAAAGAGGAAGAAAAGATAGAGGCGCGGCACATGGCCGTTTGTTAGCAATATCTGCGGGCAATGGTTTAGAGAAGCCAAGGTCAACTATCGACAGACAGCGAACGCTGTAGAAGGCTCCTCAGACCCTGCACGGTCGGGCTTGAATCTTCAGAGTCTCTCATGTTCAGAGCACGGGAAACAACACGCGCTGACGGAATTCTGCGCCTCTCATTAACCTTACTGATTCGAAATCATGACGTTATTCCATAGGGCATTAAAGAAATAGATTAAGAGACGTACAAGATAATTCACGGTCTAATGTTTATGAGCAAGCAAGCTGAGATCGCTAGTAATATAGAACTTGTAACAAACGAATTTAGGGACCAATTTCTCGTTTGGAATACGATTTATTTACAATGGACCAAGCATGCGTGAATGCAAAGAGAACTATGAGTTTGAAGTACGTCTCTTCCTCTGACATTACAATATTCGGTTACCACTAAAACACATTTGCCACCGTTTAAAACTATTGCTTATATTGAACGAAAACAATTTTTTTAAATGTACGTACCTTTTACTAAAGAATTATAGAGAAATGTACTCAAAGGAAAAATCTCAACCTTCAAATTTGTAGTTGTAGGAAGATGCTAAAATAAATTCAAACTTACAAAATTTGAGAATTATGTGCGAACGGACCTATGATATCTTTATAACTGCATTTATCACTTTTCTTTGAAAACAAAATTGAAAACTGTGGGACTTCATGTAAAGGGCCTTCAAATATTATTGAAAATTTTACAAAATTGGAAAGCTTCGAGTCGAGCCAGATCGACAGAGAAATATTCAATTTGGAAAAAATCCTACGTATTTTAGGGTTTAATGGTGTTCACAGATGGACGTTTAAAAAAAATTCCTTTTTCGCTATCAGGGGACGCGAAAACGTGTATTTCCGTTGACATTTAGAAACTGACATTTTCCAGTATTACATAATTTTCTCTATACTAAGCATATTACTCCGTATATACGTACGTATTCCAAAAAGGAAATTAAATATTCAAGTACAAGTAAATTTTTCTCTCCGTAATTAGTTCTTTGATGAAGATCAAGTAAACTTTATAATTTATTTATTTTCGAATTTTAGTATTTGTCGCGCAATATTGCGTGAAATGTTTAATATAAAAAAAACAAGATTTTCCCTAAAACGGCTTCAAATATTTTCTATAAAAGGTTCGGATAGTACCAAATATACTGTGTAAGATTACATAAACGGAATTCTGCGCTCTTTGTTGGTTTTTTCTTTCAAAAATGACAAAATATAATTTTCTTGACTGTCTCATGCACTCGGTAACTCGTTGGTCAGCGCGCTGGCTTTCCACAGCGCAACCTCAGATTCGATTCCCGGACGGGGCTAAAGTTAATTGTACGCTTTCCTAGAAATTTTCAAGCATCTGTTGCTGTGTGACGCTAAGAAAACTCACTTCTCAGGTTGAGAAAGCGTTTTAAATGATACTGTGATATAGAATGTCGCACGGAAGTAATTCAACGTAATAGATGCACCGAGAATGTTAAAATACAAGGAATACGCATAGCTCTATAGTAAGCACTTACCCACACAAACTATAAAATGGCATGCTCTGCAATGAGACGTTTGCCTATAACAATAACTGTGAATGCCACTTAACGTCGAGGATGTGAACTGGCAGGAACGAAATAAACAGCTCACAAAGTCTTCCAATGACAAACACATGCTCTAGAAACGTTACACATGGCAATAGTCATCTACACTTACAATCGTAAGAGCAATGGGAATGAGTGCAGAGAATGCACCAGAAACCACACAGTATTTAAGACGTCGAAATGCGAATGTAACCTGTTATTCTTACCTCTTCTTCGTGAGTACATGATGTTTCTTGCTTAACTGGTGGCGCAATAAACACAGCAATTGGAGGCTGCAACTTCTCCTGTACAAAACAAAGTTAGTGGTGATAAATCAGCAACCAATCTTAAATCAAATGTGGAATTTCGTTTAGGATTAAACGAAAACTTGCATAAAACATATGTGAGAAACTATCATTCAAAATATTTTGTTTGATAATTGAAATACTACATTGCATACTAATAAATCAATTGTATATCATATTAATGAATTCTTTGTAAAAAATTGGGTCAAAAAATGGTCGAAAATGTCATCACGCAATGATAGTCAAAGATACTTTGGACGGAACTCCAATGGATTCTAATTTTGCAACTCCAATGAAGAATTATTGATTGTCATTAAACACCAATTCTTAAAAGCGCGGAGAGGTTGATCACATTCCTATTGTATTGATTAAAATTGCTGCAGATTATATAATGAGGCCATTATCTTTCATTGTAAACTAGCGAGACCAGACCGACGTTGTCCTGCCCTCTCTCGTTCTCTTTTTCCTTGTCCCTGTCCCTCTCTGTCACCGACTCTCCTGGGCACATTTTCGTAATCGCAGGGGCAGAATATGCAAACAAGTCGCTCTTAATACTCGCACTTCAGGGTGTGGCGTGTTGCGTTGAGCTCCATTGCGTAGAATGCCCTGTTCAGAGGCGCTTGAGTCAGCATTCATTTATTATCAACGCCCGTCTTCGTGCGCCGTCTTAAGTACAATTCCATCGTAAACAATGCGTATGACTTCTTCCTCGCGGCACGACGTGAGCAGCAATAGCCTAGACAAAGTTTTATTTCAAAATCGAACGAACAATACGGCAGCGCATTAATGACAAACCAACGAACAAACACACATTGTTTTTATATTGTTATAATGCAAATGAATGGATGGGTAAGATGCATTACCTTTTTCAAATTCCGAAGTGTTTCTAAATATATATACCAAAGCAAGGTACAGGGAGGGAGCCACGAATTACACACCGATTTTTTGAATTTCGAATTTTCAAATACTTTTGAAAAGGTGATGAAGAAAAATAATGATCAAACTCACACCCACAAAATAATAAATAATTTCCTCTGTTTGCTTTCCAGAAAAGTAAAAGTACTGAGAATGCAATTAAATATTTAACAGACCAAATCTGCTGTGTAATTCATAGAAATGAATCTTGTTTTTCTATCATTGTGGATTTTATCGAGACAGACTTTTCCAAATAAGGTATATTTTTGAAGCTGGCATTGCTTACAAATATTGTTTAAGAATTCGGAAAATGCATTACATAAATTATGTTTGACAAACAGCGTAGTTTTCACAGTTCCTATGCTCACTTCAATGTTTTTAGAGTTTTTCCTTGTATTGGTGACTCTTTCCCTTGCAGAATCAGCTCCCGTTAAAACAATACCATATTAGGCACAATTTTTTTTATATTAATTAATTGGAATATGCTTGCTTTTAAAATACTTCGTTACTACACACCTAGCAACAGAATATGCATTTTTGTTAGTCCACTGAGTAATTTTGTCTTTGTTGCATTCCTTTTTACATTACATAAAATTCAAATAATTTTCATTAATGACCAGAAAAGAAATCAACAAAATTAAATAGTTAACCTAATAATATAAGATTTGGAAGTCAATGATTCATGACAATCAAATTTCTAGATATTCTAGACAGTTAGAATAAAAATGTATGAGTAAAACCAAGGAAGATGTAAAAATGCTAATCTTCCTCTAACTGCAAAAGATCATTTTTTATCATTTACGCATTTACTAATATTGCAACTGGATTTTCAATTGGATTTCTAAGCGATAAAATACTTCTGAAGCTCAAAAGTGTTGCTATTTCCTTCCTCACTTTTCAATGCATTGAGAAAAACTACAGCCTGTGAAAGCAAAAATATCAATTGTAACTTTGCACAGTCCTTTCAAAATAAAATTTAATTGCCAGGCGACATTAGTATAACAATAGAAAATATGACTTCAATGGTTTAAAACATTCTTTCAAATCCTTTCTAACGCTGGCAACCAAGCTCTCTCATCATGCAATTGCCAAAAATGAGTTGATACTCAATACAGTTTATCGCAAAAGTCTTTAAATTTTTTTCTCCACTACTCTAATCTAAAAATGAAATTTTGATATTGATGCTCTCAATGTCTACTGGTACAACATCTGCAGCATTCAAGATTGTGTTATGTATAATATACAGCACAACAAACTCCAATTACATGTTGATCAAGATCATTATCTGATTTTGTAAAATCATTTTTGATGCCTTTTCAAGAAGCAGCACCAGAATTTGTATCTGAAGTTTATCTGGGAAGAGAGATAAAATTAAGAAATTTAACATTGGATCCAGAAAAAGCAACAAAGCGATAACAAGTACAGCAGTATGCTCTGAAGGAGGCCACAATACGCTGGGCGAAACGTTAGCCTCCATGACATTGACACGGCTCGTCCCAGATAGCCTAGACAACATATTCTCCGGACACCGAAACCTACGCAACCAAAGTAATAACAGTTCATATGTCTAGGAATTTCCATATATTCATTAACATGACAGCATTGCCATTTAATTTTCTCTTCATCATCACACTGTCGAATATCTGTGGATCTACTTCTAAAACAACCATATATGCGTTTTTGAATTTCCTGTTTATGCTCACTTGGATCTCTCAGTCTACTTTAATTATTTCAGGATTTTGATTCCTTGTGGCCGTTATCAATTGAAATTCATCCATTACCTCTTCTATTTCATAAACTCTCAGCTTTGGATTCTTCAATTTTGGAATCTTTAGCACATATTCATCGCCCATTTTTGCCTTGATTTCTGTATCTAATTTCTGAATTTCTTCCTTGCTTGTGCAAATTATTACAATACCTTCATTTCTTATCTTCCTGATATTTTCATATCCTGCTTTCATCTCTACAGGTTTTAACATTTCTTCCATTGTTGACATCATTGTATCCATCATTTCATTCATTATTCTCTTTAGTGGAGTATCAATTTAGTGAACATTCTCTCTACACTCTTCACATAACCATTTCATTTGCTTATTTTATTTATTTATTATTCTCAATTCCTAAACCATAATCTTAGCATATGTTGGAAGAAACAACTTTTAGCACACACCTTGACACCCCACCCAGTCCTCATTTTCAATATTTTTCTTGCACTTTCCCACATTCATCTTCATCTCCCATCTTGATATTGAGGTAATGTCCAAATGATGAGCCACCCAATCTAGTCAGCTTTAATGTCATTATGAACTCCCACTAATTTTAAGAGCACTGTATACCTCACTCATAAACATCGTTTAAACCATTTAAATAAATATTCATTCATTAAAACTTGCAAAAATATCTGCTATAACTTTAATTCAGAATTAAATCTAATTCATTACCTGTCATTAATCATGAACATCTTTTCACTATAAGCCTTGATATGGAAAAGACTTATGACATGGTTTGGAGAGATAGAATTATTAATATATTACTTCAATAGGGAATAATTGGTAATATCTTGACATAGCAAATTTCTTAAATAGTTTTATACATGTTCAATTAAATCATGCACTATACAATAAATACTACATCCAAAACAGTGCCCTTCAACGTATTATCAGCATATTATTGTTTTTAATCGCAATCAACAACAAGACTTTGCAATTTCCTGGACCCCTAAAAAGACATTTTTAAGCAGATGACGTCACTACAACAGTTATCTTAAAAAATATAAAATATCTTACTCAAAATTTCAATACATTCTAAATGATAAAAAGGAAAACTAGCTCACTATAAAATCTTGTCTTCATTGTTTTAAGGCAATAATTTTAAGAATGCTTTATGACAAGAAATTAACCGGGAAACAACACAATATCACTTGAAAATAGAATGTCTAAAATGAATGAACATCATCAAATCTCTTCCATCTACTTCCTGATCGCCAAATATATAAATTGTTCTTCTCACATACAATGCATTAATACAATCATAACTGGACTATGGATCTATAATAACCAGTCAGCTACTTCATCTATATTAAAATAATTAACTCTATACATACACTGTACTTCATCACAGTCAAAATTAATAAAATAATGTTCTTCCCACTCTGTTACATAATTTATGCTCAATTTTCTAGTGTGAAACTTATGCTATCCTTGCTGCACTCAAATACATTGAAGAAAAAGAAGACTATAAATGTATCATCTTTATTAATTAATAAGTGTCCTAAATAAAAATGAATGAATTATAAAAGACATCAATACCATTGACTATGGTCATGGTGAATTTCTGGAGACTAACATGTGCGGTTCATTTCACCTGATGTCAAAATTAAATAGAATTTATCCAGAATGATTGATTTTATTAAAATAGAGATACAGCAAAATTCATTAACAGTATGAACTGAAAATTCCATTATCTTTATTTGCCTTAAAAACAACAATTGTTTACTTCGTACACTTTTTATTAGTAATTTCTCTGGATCCTTCTCCACAGTTCATGCTCTCTCCATACTTCGGTCTGCATTGTACTCTTATTTTATATTTCATAATGCATTCTTAACATTTTTCAATGCCTATTGCACTGATGAAACAGCATCCCACACTCCGAAGGCCCTTTTAGTAGCTTAATAACATCCAAAATAAAATTCATCTCCAGGACTGTGTTTACTATAGACCAGGTTGTGATTCAGCATAATCGAATCTTCTTAAGCTTATTTGTAATGTAAGTGAAACGGGACCTGTGACTTAGGGAGTCAACGCCAATATATCTGTAGTCAACGGTATATACAATGATTTGGCATATAACAATATAGTCATAATTCTTATATGGATAGCATTCCTTAAAGGATTCCAAGCTAATAGTATCTGGTGGATACAGCTGCTAACCAAGCACATGACTCCCTCTCCAAGAAAAAACAGTTTCACAAGACAAGGAAAGAACTCCATACACGTATTAAGGTTTAGTGGAACACTAATGTGGTATAGTCATTCTAGTCACCTCCAAGTATTTTTCATAATTATGCTACTTCCCTTTAAACAAGAAGAAACTACTCTCGCAAAATTTCGAATAGGACATGGCCGACTTACTTATTCACATCTGTTCAATAAAGAATCTCCACCACTCTAATTCGTGTAATATTCTAATAACTACTCATCATATCCCAATAGAGAGCTCAGTATTGAGTGCTACATAAAACACATTCAATTTCAAATTGCCTTTCAAACTTACTAACGGAAACCTCTCGTATTGATAATGCATTCATATTTCTAGGGGTTATAAAATTATATGATGAATTGTAAAGTATTGTATAAATGGTTGGAAATGACCTTGCAGTTAATGCGACCAAAAAATAGGGCTTATTAAAAAAAGTCTTTAGTTTTAGAAACAGTAACAATAAACACATATTCATATGCAAATAATAAATATCTCGGCTTATCATTATAACAACTAGTTTTTCTAAGAATGAAAGGAACTACTCTACTTTATGTAATTTGTACTCTTAGTATTGCCCAGTGTTTTCTTTACAAATATCTATTAGACAAGCACAGAAATTAATTCTATAATTGAGTTACCAATGCCCTACATTCCCTGCTTTTAAACCCATGTCCTCCCATTTAGTCTTGCATTATTCCACTCTGCCCCTCTTCGACTTCCCACACTTCTTTGTTTTGCCACATGCACATTGGTATGGGCATCTGTAATCACATGGACAGCTAATTCATCCCAGCAAACTCCCTGTAACAATTCTTATCTTCAGAACTCAAAGCTTTAACAAGCAATTATTCAAACAAATCTATTTTGACAGAGAATTATGGTAACACTGAATAACCTTTGTTAGATTTACTTGCTGTTTTTGAACTATTTGTGGAAAACTAAAAAGAGTGGCTTCGAAGTCAATAGGTCTACAGGAAAAATGTCCAAAACTTAAATATTGTTTCAAGGTATAAGAAAAGAAGATGGGAGAAATTGTAAATTATTTCACAGAGATAGTAACATTTGTATTGTTTTCATTGGCAGGTGTACCCTTAAGGGTTCATTAACCCTTAAGTAGTAACAAAATTTATTGAGATATAGGTTATATCGGCTACTCAGCCCGTGATTCACTTTGCACGATATTCAATGTTTTTATTGAATGTACAACAAATAAGACATTTATGTGGAACCTTGAATTTTCTCCTGCTCCAATCAGGAATTCAACCTGGGTATTGAGCATTGAAACCTAACACACTCACTCTCAGCACTCTTCAATGCTGAACAATCTGCACTTTCATAACAATGGATACTTCTTCTAAACCCCAATATATCAAATCATCAATTAATTTTAATTTACCACAAAACACTGATTACATTATGCCACTAATGTGAATATTACTCACGAAAGCATTCCAGCAATTATCTTTATTCACATCAATTGGTTCTTCTTTAATCTAGAGGTAACAGAAAAAAATCACTATGAATTATGCATAGCATCAACATATGCTGCACTAGAACATGTTTACAAATGGGATTGAGCTTCAATGATATAGTGTTAACACATAAACCTGAATCATTAGACTTACAGCTTCTATGTTAATGTTTACCGGTTCTATTTTAATAATGCTTTCCGACAAAACATGAACCTCTTCCATCACTATCACAGCCTGAGAGTAAGTGATAGTGAGTGAACAACTGTATATCCTGATGTTGACAAAGCTGAAAAAGTTACTTTCTATAACTAGTTACAGGTAAGCAGTAACTACTCCAACTAGATGCAAGGCCGGTTCACTCAATGTTAAAAGCAGAGAGTATGTTAAAAGCAATGTTAAAAGCAGTGGTTAAAAGGCGGGGAACTAAGTTTGTTTCCTCACTCCCGGACCTGGTGCAGATAGCGCAGCTGTTGCGTTTTGGCGCGCATTTTTCTTTCATTTCTAAGCCATGACGAATATCGCAAATACAAATCATTGTTAAGAAAAGTCATACGGCAGGCTAAAATCATGAAACAGGACAGAATAATTTGAACTCAATAATAAAACCAAATCAATGTGTAAAATAGTAAAATATTCGACCAAA